>JABUQX010087281.1:35000-47192 GCA_015478945.1 Trachelipus rathkii
ATATATATATATAATATAATATTATTATAATATATATTTATATATAACATGTGGTGTGTATGTGTGTACAGTATATAGCTTCGAATCTGTGAAGGTATCACCTTTCTAACTCTCAACCTAAACTCTTACTTCTGTCTAAGACCCAACTGTCTAGAGATTCTTTTTCTAATATACCTCTAATAAACCTCTCTAACTACAACTTTTTTCATAATTTTCGACTAAATGGTGGTTTGTACCTATATAAACAATAACACTCATGTAACATGTCTCGAAAACATTAAATCTAATAACTACGATATTCTACGGCTTAAGATATTTCTTCCTACTACTATTATTATCTTGTGTTTCTGCGACTTCTATCCTAATAGAACAGGTTTTCAGGTTCTTTTTATATTCCTTACTATTACTCACGAGACTGTTACTTCTTCCCATCCAGTGCTGAAATCCTCTACTTAGGGGACTTCAAGACGTAGACCACACGGAATGGTTGGGATTCTCTCATACTGATTCGGTGGGAATGAACACATCATATTCAGTATTCTCAACGATCTTTAATAGTTAGTTAAGGAACCTACACACATTCCAAATCGTCCCAACCAATTCTTGAACATACTTGACATATGCTTCATCACTTTTTCTCTCTACAAATAAACAATTTTCTATTCTCCTATTAGTAACTTTGACCATAATCTTGTAGCTCTTAATTATAACATTTTCTCTCCAGCAGCTCCACCATTAACTAAAAGTACTTTCTGGCACTTTAATCGGGCTAGTTGGGAAGCAATGCGTCGTATCTTTGCTACCTACTCTTGGTATGAATCCCGTTTTGACTCGCAGGATACTTTGGTCACTGCTGAAAAAGTAGAGGTCATAATCTCCAAGGGAATGAGCATGTTCATACCATCTTCTGCTAAATCTTTTCTCCTCAAAATCCGTGGTTCGATGGCACCTATTGTCGTGCTATCAAGGATAGAGACAATACCTATCGGAAATGGAAAAACTCTCCTTCTCCTATCGTTCATGCTAATTTTCGTTTAACTCGGAATCGTTGCAGGGATATTAGTCGTAAGGTTAAACGTACTTTCGCCCAAAAGAAGTGCGCCAAATTGCTTGGTTCTCCTACTGATAAAAATTTCTAGCCTCTTGCCAAAAACTTCTCTAATAAATTCTGTAAATCTGCCATTCCTAATATTGTTCACACTGATGGATTTGTATCTAATACTCTTTCTGAATATGCAAATCTCTTCGGTATCCTCGTTTCATCTAATTCCACCCTGGACAATTCTGGTAACTCCCCCCCCTACTCCTTCTCCTTTCAAGTGTCACATAGTTCTGCCTGTGATTACACATGACCAGGTGCATAGAAGCCTGATCTATGAATGTTAGGAAGACTGGTGGCCTGGACGACATTCCTCCTCATGTTTTGAGGAAATGTGCTACCGAGCTGGAGCCTGTCCTCGTTCGGCTGTACTCTCTATGCCTTAATACTAAACTTTCGCTCAGTCCTGGAAGCAAAGATATGTTCAATCAATTCCTAAGAAGGGTAGACGCTCTCATCCTTCTAAAAACCTTTGAAACTCTCCTCAACTCTCATTTCTTGGATCATCTGAAATCTCATTCCCTCCTTTCAGATCACCAGTCAGATCACCAGTATAGTTTTCGACGTTCGAGGTCAACTGGTGACATTCTCTCGTATCTCTTTGATTTATGGCCTTTTGCGATGGGGAGTAATATGCGGTGGCGCTTGACATATCCAAAGCTTTTGACTGGGCATGGCATGCGCCACTGCTCTCCAAGCTTCATTCCTTTGGGTTTCCTCCTTCTCTTTGCTCACTTTTGTCTAATTTTTCTCTCAGATATTCATATTGTTGATGGAGAGACTTCTTTTTCCTTTCCTTTTAACTGTCGTGTTCCGCAAGGTTCCGTTTTATCTACAACTTTATTTTTCTTTCTGATTAACCATCTTCCTAGCTTCTCATCTAACACTGATCATTCTTACGCCAATGACTCACCCCTCAATTATATCACTCATTTCAAATCTGCTCCCTTTCTTGCTTCTAGAGTTGCTTCTTGGCTTCAGCTTTCCGAATCTATTTTTTCCCATCTGGTTGGAATTTCCCGATGGGGGGTCATCGCAACCTTCTGGTGTTCAACTCTTTGAAAACTAAACTTCTTTACATTTTTTCTCTCAAAAACACCTCCCATTTTTCCTATCCTCTTTGACGGCTCTCCCATCTCACCTGTTGACAACATAAACATTCTTAGTCTAAACATAAACAATAAACTCTTATGGAAACCTCACATCACAACGGCTGCTAAGGTGGCTTCAAAGAAGCTTGGGAGTTCTGTTCAATTTGCGAGAATTTTTTCTTCCGAACAGTTCCTCCACTTATATATGAGTCTTATTCGCCTATGTATGGAGTACTGTTCTCACATATGGGGAGGCTCCAGATCCGCCCTTCTTTTGGAAAGGGTAGAGTCTTAGTCTAAAAGAATAATAAACTGGCCCCTACTTTCTAAATCTCTTGACCCTTATCTCTGCGACGTGACGTTGGTGCTCTATCTCTTTACTATAGGTATTACAACGGCAGGTGTTTGAGGGAATTGTTTTAACGCATTTCGTTACAACTGGTGGTCCAAACCATCACTTGGTCTTTTTTGGAGGTTTACTTGGTGGCATTACGTATAATATATAAATATGATCACCAATTTTCACTATACGCTGTGGAGCTTACACGTTCTACCAGCTCATTACTTTCCAAATTTCAGACTGGAGTATGTCTTTTGCAAGTTCGCTAATTACTGATTCACCTTCAAACATCTCAGCATTATAATCAGGTCTGCGGAGCCTGTAAATTCACTTTAAAATTAGCCAGCTCAGGTTCCGGTCCGGCTTCATCATTTTAAAATTAACCGGCTTCGGCTTCAGCATCTTAAAATTTTTCAGCTCCGGCTCCGTCATCATCTGTTAGTTATAATTTCCCTTTTTACCCAAAGTCATTAATTCTCTGATATAGGTATATATACTATATATATAATATATATATATATATATATATATATATATATATATATATATTATATATATATATCATAGTTATATATATATATATATAATATATACTATATAGTTAGAGGTGGATTTTTTACTACCCCGCGATGCGGATGCCAGATGCGGAATGCGGTGCGATGCGGATTGCGGATGCGGTAGAGTAAATATCGCTAATCCGCGGATTGCGGAACGTGGATAGCGGAATAATTAATTTTTTAGAGTTTTTAGCCACAAAGGCACCTTCATATAATATATATATATATGAAATATATATATATATATATATATATATATATATAATTATATATTATATATATATATATATAATATATATAATTATTATATATATTATATATATAATATATATATATATATATATATAATATATATATTATATATATATATGTTATAATATATATATATATATATATATTAATATATATATATATATATATATATATATATATATATATATATATATATATATTATAATGTATATAAATATATATATATTATATATATATATATATATAATTATATATACTAAACCTGTGTTAATTTGAATTGCGAGACGTAGAACAAATCTCTTTTGCATCCCACCAACCTCTTTCCCCAGCCTCAACCCATTTGGAAAAGGTTATATATATATATATATATAATATATATATATATATACTATATATATATATTATATATATATATATATATATATATATATATATATATATATATATAATATATATATATATATATATATATATATATATATATTATAAAATATATATATATATTATTAACTACTTTAAAATTAATATATTAATTAATTAATAAAATTAATAATTTTTAATTATGGTTCATAAAAAAAGTTTCTGGGCTCTTTCAGAGAAGAGTTTGCTTCTCATTTTGTCGTAAATGAGACCTGCCTTACTGAAAAGACACTCACTACAGACACTTGTTGAAGGGCATGCTAAGTATTCCCTGGCGAGTTTTGCAAGATGTGAAACAACCTTTTTAAAATTATTACGTCACCAAACCAGTTGAATCTTTATCTGATTCCAAGTATTTTGCTTCTGACATTCTTCGATCAATGATATAGTGTCCATTGACACCTCTGAACAAGACACTTCATATATATATATATATATATATATATATATATATATATATATATATATATATATATATAATAAGTATATATATATATATAATATATATATATATATATATATATAATATATAAATATATATATTAATATATATAATATATATTATATATATATATATATATATATATATATATATATATATATATAATATATATATATATGAATATATATATATATATATATATTATATATATATATATATATATATATATATATATATATATATATATATTATATATATGGCGTGGCGCTTGACATATCCAACGCATTTGACCGGGTATGGCAAACGCTTCACTGCTCTCCAAGCTCCCCTCCCTTTGGATTTCCTCCTTCTCTTTGCTTACCTTATCTCTAGCTTTCTTTCAATCGCTCAATATCGGCTGTTGTTGATGGGGTGACTTCTTCTTCCTTTTCTGTCCCTATAGTGGTGTTCCTCAGGGTTCCTGTCTTATCTCCCTACTTTATTCTCCTGCTTTTCATTAATGATCTTTTCGTCTGCACATCTAACTCTATCCACTTATATGGCCGATGACTCGACCCTTCATTCGTCAACCCATTTCAATTCTGCTCCTTCTTTTACTTCTAGAAATGCCTCTCGTCTTAATCTTTTCCGATTCCATTTTCGCTGATCTGGATAGAATTTTTCCTGGTGGGGTCGTCGCAAACCTTGTGAAATTTAATTTTTTAAAAAACCCAAATTCCTACAAATCTCCCTCTCTAAGACACCTTCTAACTTTTCTATATCTTTCGCGGTTCTCGTCGTCTCTCCTGTTGACAATATAACATCCTTGGCCTTAACAATAAACAAAAACATGTCTTGGAAACCTCACATCACAATGGTTGCCAGGGCGGCCTCAAAAAGAAACTGGGATTTCTGTTTAGACTGCGAGACTTTTTTCCTCTTCACAGTTACCCTCAAGTTATACAAGGGTCTCATCCGCCTTGTATGGAGTAACTTGCTTTCAATTATCCCTGGGGGGGCTTCAGGTTTCACAAACGGCTTTTGGAATAGGGCGAGTCCGCAAAGGCTAAAACGACTTATTTAAACTGTCCTGTACTTTCTTGTTAACTTGACCCTCTATCTTTGCGGAGTGATGTTGGTGGTTTATCTTCTTTTCTAATAGGTACCGTAGCGGCAAAGGTGGGTTCGAGGGAAGCTTTTCCAACTCGCGTGCCCGTTTCCTTTAAGACGCCCTCCTGCAGCACAAGGGGGTGCTGTGGTCGGCACATTGAGTTGTGTTGATGTAGGAACTCCAGACCTAGTCGCTGCGGTGCCTCCTTCTTTCCTGCCACCTCTGTTCTGTGGAATTCCTCCTCCATCTTCTGTGTTTCCTACTCAATTTAATCTTCCTCAACTTTAAAGCCCGAGTCTGTGCTTCATTCTGCGTAAATTTTGTGTTAGTTTGAAATTTTTATTGAGTGTAACCCCTCTCCTTGAATAGGGCTTTGCCCCTGAGGGTGGTGGTGATAACTGTAAAAAAAACAAAAATATAATTATTATATATATCATATTTTATATTATATTATATATATATATATATATATATATATTATATATATATATTATATATATATTATATATATATTATATAGTTAGATATATATATACATATAATATATAAAACTGCCCTTTTAAACGTGCCTTTATCCTCTTTTTAGAGGTTTAACACGGGGTGGACTACAGGAAATACGAACTTTAAGGCCGGCTATCCCAAAACCCAGCGCCACCAACGGTGGTTCGCAGTCAAATTTTTATTTTCTCGCCCCAGGGTAGATAAAACTTCCCAACTGATACGCGGAGATTGAACAGCTTTTTCTCTGTTTGGGAGTCGGCGATTCAACCTCCTGTGCCACGAGGCGTTCTAGTATATTATATATATATATATATATATATATATATATATATATATATTATTATAATATATATATATAATATATATATATATATATATATATATATATATATATATATATATATATATATATTATATATATATTAAAATAAATATATATAATATATATATTATATTTATATATATATATATATATATATATATATATATATATATATATATATATATATAATATATATATATATATATATATATACTATTAATAATATATATATATATATATAATATATATAAATATATATATATATATATTATATATATATTATTATATATATATATATATATATATATATAATAATAATATATATATATATATTAGCTTTTGATAGAGTACAAAGAGAGATATTGTGGATAGTGATGGTGGATCCTGGTATGGAATAAATAAGAGCTGAATAAGGATAATAAGGAACTATGTAAATGAAAACCACCTAAACATGGTTAGAACTGAGATGGGAAGGGAGAAATGGTTTGAAACGAAGATTGGAGTGAGGCAGGGCACTTTCCTGTCACCTTTACTTTTGCTTTATATCTTGACAACTGCTTGAAGAGATATGTGTGAGAGATTATAGGGAATACACCTTTTGTATACGCGGACGAAGCGGCCCTTGTGACAAAGAAACCACATTAACTGTAAGCTGCTGTGAATTCTTGGAATGAAGTTATGATGAGGTGGGGAATGAAAATCAACAGGGAGAAGACGGAGATAATGACGATATCGAGACAGGGAGAAAGAACACTCAGAGATATGCATGGAGGATAAAGAGTTGAAACAGGCCAGTAGATTCAAATATCTAAGTGTGAAATTTTGCTGGAAAGGTTGGATAGATGTAGAAATGAAGGAAAGAATAACGAAATAGTCAAGGAATGTGGGAATCTTGTTCCCGTTGATGACTCGAAGGGAGTGCCAGTAGAGGTAAAAGTGACAATATATACAACCATTCTACGACCAATATTACTATACGGGTCGGAATGTTGGATACCTAATACGATACAGAAGAGTAAAATAGAAGCTGCGGAAATGCGAGTGTGCCCTTACCGCTTACGCACCCTTAGGGTGCCCCGAGACAGGTCTTCATGCATCTTTCTGGGGGTGATTTCCATTTAGTGAGACTCGAATCTGAATATTGTTCGGTTATGTATAGTAAAGATTGAGATTATTATACTGATGAGTGAGCGGATTCGTAAAAGCTTTTGTATAAACATGAAAGCAACCCAACTGAACACCCGCGCCTTTAGGGCTACTTTAGTGTTTTTACAAAAGCCTCAAACCTTGGTAAGTATGATAGTTAGATTCTTTTTAGGGGAGCAGGGAGAAGGTTACGTTTATTGATGCAATGGTAGCTACTCTACCGATATTAATCAGTGTACTTTGTTAATGTTGGCTGTTTATTCGTACGTAAGGTATGTTATGTTCTTAGTTCAGGTGATATTATGTTAGCTTTTGGGATGTTAAAACTTTCTTATGCTAGCGTTTATTCATTGTTCAATATGTTAGTTAGGTTTTGATATGTTAAATATTACTATGCTAATATTAAAATAACATTGATATGGCATAGATATGATAGAAAATGGAAGATAGGCTAAGTTTTATCAATGTTAGTTACTTACCGTTGATGGCAAAGAACTTTGTTAATAAAAACTGTTTATTCGTAAGTTAGGTATGTTATGTTCTTAATCCAAGTTAGCATATATTAGTTTGTCAGCGCGATAGTTAGGTTATTATAAATTTTTTTTAAGTTTTGTTAAATATGTTACATATGGTAAAAATAGCAGTTATGTCGGAAAAGGGGGGATAGATTGAGTTTTGTATTCAAAGTTAGCTACTTTACCTTCGTTAAGTAGGGAACTTTGTTAATATTAGCAAATTGTTCACACGCAAGGTATGTTAAGTTTGTTGTTGTTTTACATTATATTCTTAGTTCAAGTTAGCATTTATTAGTTTGTCAGGGCGATAGTTAGGTTAGGTTATGATAAATATATGTTACGTATTGTTAAGTATTACTATGACAATGTAAAATTAGCATTGATATGTTGGAAAAGTAAGGTTAGTTTGAGATCGTTTGTAATGTTAGTTACTTTACCTTTGATAAGTAGGGTACTTTGTTGATGTTAGCAGATTATTCATACGTAAGGTATGTTAGGTTTGTTGTCTTACATTATGTTCTTAGTTCAATTTCTGCTATGTTAACATTATTGGTTAAGTTGTTAACATTGTTAATGATAGCAGTTTATTAGTACGCAGAGTGTGTTAAGTATGTTATATTCTTAGTTTGGCTTTACTGAGGATAAAACTTTGTTATGTTTGCAATTATTCGTTGAGCTGCATGATAGTTAGGAAAGGTTATGATAAATTATGGTTAAATATTATTATCTTAAGGTAAAATTAAAATTGATATGTTGGAAAAGTGGTGTTAGATTGAGTTTTTGGTTAGATAGGGTCTTGGCATGTTATTTGGATATATATAATAACTCATCCTTGGTCGCATAGCGTTTAAATCTAATCTAGTGAAATTTGGGAATAGCGGTTATACTGATGTTTTGGCAGCATCGGTTGGTTTTTAAAGTAAAACTTATGAAATAATTTTTGTTGTCTATGTGTTAGCTATGTTAGGCTATGTTTAATTTCTGTTACGTTTTGTTAAATATTACTATGATAATGTGAAATTAACACTGATTTGTTAGAGAAATGAAAAGTTTTGTAAGATATTACTGGGTTAGCTAGTGATGATGTGTTAGAAATGTGGGCTTAGGTTAAGTTTTTGCTGAGTAATGTTAGGTTTGGCCGAGAATTTGGCTAATGTCTACGTTTATTTATAGTTCAAAATGAGGTTATATTTGATATGAATGATACTTTGAGGAATATAGCATCAATTCATAGTTCAAAATGCCGGTATCTTTGATAGATTGGACACTTTGTTAAGGGATTTTGTTAGATAATACTGCTTTAGCTGCTGA
This sequence comes from Trachelipus rathkii, assembly GCA_015478945.1. Taxonomy (NCBI): domain Eukaryota; kingdom Metazoa; phylum Arthropoda; class Malacostraca; order Isopoda; family Trachelipodidae; genus Trachelipus; species Trachelipus rathkii. Next base: position 44,087 of record JABUQX010087281.1, read on the forward strand.
TGATATGTTGGAAAAGTGGGGATAGATTGAGTTTTGTATGCACTGTTAGCTACTTTACCTTTGATAAGTAGGGAACTTTGTGAATGTTAGCAGATTATTCATACGTGAGGTATGATAGGTTTAACGTTGTACATTATATTATCAATTCAGGTTATGATATGTTAGCTTTATTGATGTGAAAACTTTGTTACGTTAGCATATATTCGTTGGTCTGTATGATAATTAGGTAAGGTTATGATAAATGTTTGTTAAATATTACTATGTTAATATAAAAATAACAATGATATGTTAGAGATATGCTTGAAAAAGTGTGAATAGGTTACGTTCTGTATGCAATGTTAGTTACTTTACTGTTGTTAAGTATGGAACATTGTTAATGTTAGCAGTTTATTCGCACGTAAGGTATGTTAGGTTTTTCGTTGGACATTATATTCTTAGTTCAGGTTATGATATGTTAGCTTTATTGATGTGAAAACTTTGTTACGTTAGCATATATTCGTTAGTTAGTATGATAACTAGGTAAGATTATGATAAATATTTGCTAAATATTACTATGTTAATGTAAAACTAACAATGATATGTTAGAGATATGTTTGAAAAATGTGAAAAAGTAACGTTCTGTATACAATGTTATTTACTTTACTTTTTTGTTAAGCATGGAGCTTTGTTAATGTTAGCAGTATATTTGCGCGTAAGGTATGGTAGGTGTTGTCGTTGTACATTATATTCTTAGTACAGGTTATGATATGTTAGCTTTATTGATGTGAAAACATTGCTACGTTAGCATATAATCGTTGGTCAGTATGATAATTAGGTAAGATTATGATAAATTTTGGTTAAATATTGCTATGTTAATGTAAAAATAACAATGATATGTTAGAGATATTTTTGAAAAAAGTGTGAATAGGTTACGTTTAGTGTGCAATGTTAGTTACTTTACGGTTTTTAAGTATATTACTTTGTTAATGTTAGCACTTAGCAGTTTATTCGGGCGTAAGCTATGTTAGGTTTGTTGTTGTACATTATATGCTTAGTTCAGGTTATGCTATGTTAGCTTTATTGATGTGAAAACTTTGTTACGTTAGCGCATATTCGTTGGTCAGTATAAAAAGAATTTATTTTTGTTATGTTTATCCGAAATGATACTCGAAATGTGACATGAATCAAAGATCAATAGATCAATAGATCATGGCAGGGCAGGGAGGGGATGGGTGGGTGGTTTGATTTACTGATTTACTGATTTGCTGATTTACTGCTTTAGTGTGTGTAAAACGCAAAATTTTTAGGTTATAGACATTAAAGAATAAAAAGTAAAAATATATATTTTTAAACAAATGAAATAAAAATAAATAAAAGTTGTGTTATGTTATACAAAATATGATTTGAATCAATAGATCAATAGATCAATAGATCAATAGATCAATAGATCAATAGATCAATAGATCAATAGATCATGGATGGGTGGGAGGGGTGTTGTGGGTGGTTTGATTTACTCATTTACTGCTTTAGGGTCTGTAAAACTCAAATTTTTTACGTTATAAACATAAAAAGGATTAAAATTTTAATAAAAACAAAATGTTTTAAACAAATAAAACAAAAATATATAAAAATTTGAAAAAATAAATATTTTTTTAATACATAATAAAATTGAGTCAACTCAAGCTCCTGCTCTTCCTCTAGTCCTATTTATCCTTCCTCTTCTTTGTGTTCTCCAAATTTCATCCTTCTACGCCAGTTTCCAAGGTTTGAGGCTCAGCCCCAACACCATATGAGCCTAGCGACACGTAACCTCTGATGGGACGAGATTACCTTATAAGAAAGGTGTATACCAAATTTCATCATTCTACGGTCATTTCCTACTTGGAAGGGCCATCATCCCCCTCCGGGGTTGCACTGCCACGTAACCTCGTCTACGACGATGTTAACTCATAAGAAGAGTGTATGCCAAATTTCATAATTCTACGGTCATTTCCTACTTGGAGGTGTCAGCACCGTCTACGACAAGGTTACGTCACCCCCAAAGGAGGTGTTAAGTTTGGGGGAGATACCATGTCGTAAACTCCACCCGTTGCTAGGTGTGGTGAGATGCGGGCCTTGTACAGCGATAATGAATATTAATTAAACATTTACTATTATTTATTTATTAATTTTTTGCTATTATTTATTTATTTCTTCTTCTTCTTCTTCTTCTTCTTCTTCTTCTTCTTCTTCTTCTTCTTCTTCTTCTTCTTCTTCTTCTTCTTCTTCTTCTTCTTCTTCTTCTTCTTCTTCTTCTTCTTCTTCTTCTTTTTTCTCCCCTTCGTTCTTTCTTTCTTTCTTTCTTTCTTTCTTTCTTTCTTTCTTTCTTTATTTCTTTATTTCTTTCTTTCTTTCTTTCTTTTTTTCCTTCTACCCCTCCGTCCTCCTCCAACTCCCCCTCCTCCTTCTCCTCATCCGTCTTTCTTTTTTATTTCCTTCTTCTTTATTTTTTCTTCTCCCCCTCGTCCTCTTCCTACTCCCCCTCCTCCTCCTCCACCCTTTTCTTTTTATGCCTTTTTAATAATAATAATAATAATAATAATAATAATAATAATAATAATAATAATAATAATAATAATAATAATAATAATAATAATAATAATAATAATGAAATTATTTTACGAAAAACGCTTGAAAGCTCGAAAACGCGCGAAACCGAAAAACGCGGGAAAACGAACGAAGTTGCCAGAACGTGTGGCTAAACGAACAAACTTGGATATCAAGCGTGACGTCATACGAAAAGCACTCATGAACGTATATGAATATGGAAAGTACCTCAGGAAAGTACGTGGGCGGTAGAAAGTACCCTGGAAAGTACGTGAGAGATGGAAAATACCCAAGAACGTAGCTGAGGTGCTAGAAAGTGCTAAAAATATACCAAAAAAAAGCTAAAAGAGCTAAAAATATATCAAAAAGGCTAAAAAGTGCCAAAAATCATAAAAACATACAGCTAGGTTGCCAGATTTAGCGACAAATCTGGCATTTGTCTGAAGCGCCCCTATAGTACTGGAATCATTCTCAAGCAAATTTGGCTTCTTCATCTTTTTCAGACAAGATACCACAAGAAAAATTTCTTGAAACTGATGAA
>JABUQX010087282.1:0-43551 GCA_015478945.1 Trachelipus rathkii
TCCGTATTCATTTATTTTTTTGGTTTCTCTTGCCGGAAAAAAAACTTCGTATAGGGAACAAAAAATTTATTTTGCACCATCTTCCGAGAAGTAGAGAGTAACGTTATTCGATGCCCCGAGATAACCGGTAGGAGGGATACCCTTATCATTATTAAAAAATATGGAAAGATTTCTGACTCTAATTTATATTAAATTAATATTTATTATATTTATCATTCCTAAAATTCCATTTTCTACGATAAATAATGTTTAAGTAATTAAAATTAAAAAAAAAAAATATTGCCCGACGCCCATTTACCTCGGAAACGTTCGCGTCATATAGTGACGTTTACGTAAAAGCCCAAAATAAATGCTCTACGGCGTTGAGATCCATTTTTTACGCTTAGAACATCGTTAAGCGTATTAATATCGTTCCAATAGTGACGTTTCATCGAACCGTTTATTAACTCGAAAGTCTAATTCAAAATCGCTCTACAAAAAGTCGACCTTTGGAAAAATATGAGAATTTTTTTCAAATTTTGACTTAGACCTTCGACTTATAAACGGTACAGAATAAACGTCACTATAATAATAAATAATACGCTTAACGATAGTTCCTCCCTGGAAATATTGCCGTTTGATCGTTTGAGGTCGTTTTTATGGTAATCGAGAAACGTCATTATATTATAGTGACGCCGTAGAGGAAACTCGGCCTCGATTTATCCCCTCCGAGGATCGTCTCGGTAATTACGAATTACGTATTTTTGAGGAAAAAAATCAAATGTTCACGGATAAAGGTATGATGAAAATTAGGAAAAATTATGAACATAGGAAAAAAACAATTATATGATATGTGAATATCAATTCTTTATACAAATATCTACGTAAAGAAATTTTAAAGTTCCCTACTTACGTTTCGATCGGGACACAAAATAACGTAACTTTTTACTTCTCGGGAGATGATGCAAAATAATTTTTTCGTTCCTTAAGCGAGTTTTTTTACGAGATATTATTATTTTTTTTAATTTAGTCTCCCTTAAATTCAGTTTTCTACGAAATTTAGTTTTTAGAGGTAACAAAAAAAAATAATTTAAAAACGCACGATGCATATTTCCTATAGGATTTAAGCGATTTTTTCTATGATAAATATTTTTTAGAGGTAACTGAAGTAAAATATTTTCCATAAAACAAAAATAAAAGATAAAAAAGGTGAGACTGTCGTTTCGTATGATGAAAATTAAAAAAAAAAAAGAACAAAGAAAAAAAAACAATTATATGATATGTGAATACCTGAATATCAATTCTTTATATAAATATCGACGTAAAGAAATCTTAAAGGTCCCCACTTACTCTTCGATCGGGGCACAAAACAACGTACCTTTTTACTTCTCGGGCTCGAAAAAAAACTCGCTTAGGGAACGAAAAATTTTGCTATAGATGATGATAATTATATATATATTATTTTTTTTTTATAATTTAGTGTCCCTAAAATTCAGTTTTCTACGAAAAATAATTTTTAGAGGTAACTAAAACAAAAATAATTAAAAAAACAACGCACGACGCCCATTTCTTACAGGCTTTAGGCGATTTTTTGCTATAGATGATGATAATTAATTAAGACTTTAAGAAAAATTAAGAACGAAGGAAAAAAATAAATATCCAATATGTGAATAACTGATTATTATCAATTCTTCACAGACTTAGATTCCGTAATTATTTTTTTATTTTGGTTTCTCTGGTAAATGGGCGTCGTGCAATATTTTTAATTTTTTGTTAATTTCGTTACCTCTAAAAATTATTTATCGTAGAAAATGGAATTTAAGGGAGACTAAACTAAAAAAAATATATTAATTTAAATAAATCTAGTACACTTTAAAAATTAACGTAAAAAAAATCTTAAGGGTACCCACCTACGGTTCGCTCGGGGCACGAAATAACGTTACTCTCTACTTCTCGGGAGATGGTGCAAAATAGATTTTTTGTTCCTTGAGCGAGTTTTTTTCCCGATCATATAATTGTTTTTTTTCTATGTTCTGAATTTTCCCTAATTTTCATCATACCTTTATCTGTGAACTTTTCGTTTTTTTTTCAAAATACGACAGTGGCGTTTAGTAATTTCCGATAAGTCTTACTGTTTTGAATATATAAACATGGCAACATGGCATCTTCAAATTAGGCGTGCTAGTTTCCGGCCTAAATTCCTTTTTTTTATTATTATTTTCGGTGGAAAATTTTTTTAAATGGAATAATCGAATAAAAATTTTGGTACAAACGTATAATAAAGGGAACGCTTTTTTTGCATCACCACCATATAATAGGGTTCCTGAAATCGGTGTTTTTGAGGCTTGTTTTCTCGCTAACAGCCGAAAGCAACATAATGAAATTTAAAGATAAGTTAAAACGTAGTATGGACTATAAAAATGTTAATTTTCAGCCCCTTACTTCACGTACTTGGAAAGATATCACCCTTTAAAAATGGTATTTTGTAACTTTTTATAATGTTAAAAATTTAGAGATTGTAAGCCTATGGATATAGGTTGCAAATTGAAAATTTAGAGCTAAAGAAGTTACAATCTATCGTACTAGGAATAACCAAAGAGATACAAATAGTGCAACATAGTAAGGACTAAAATAAACTACAATTTTAACTTGCTAGGTCACACAGGTTTGAAAAATATAAGCCTGTCAAAATGGCATCTTTCACCGGGAAATTTCCGGCCTAAATTCTTTGTTAATAAAGGGAACAAGAATATCAAATTTGTACCAAAACGCATAATAAAATCGCACTAAAGGGAACGTTACCTCGTGAATTTTAAAAATTCGTAGAAAAAAAATAATGGTCATACGTAAATGCAATTTCAATCTATCGATTAGTTTATGATACCGTTAGGAGGCATGCTAGTTTACGGCCTAAATTCCTTGTTTTTTTTTAAATTTCTGGTGGAAAAAGTTTCTAAAGGAAACAATCAATTTAAATTTTTGGCACAAACCCATAATACCTCTAAAAATTATTTATCGTAGAAAATGGAATTTAAGGGAGACTAAACTAAAAAAAATATAATAATTTAAATAAATATAGTACACTTTAAAAATTAACGTAAAAAAAATCTTAAGGGTACCCACCTACGGTTCGCTCGGGGCACGAAATAACGTTACTCTCTACTTCTCGGGAGATGGTGCAAAATAAATTTTTTGTTCCATGAGCGAGTTTTTTTCCCGATCATATAATTGTTTTTTTTCTATGTTCTGAATTTTCCCTAATTTTCATCATACCTTTATCCGTGAACTTTTCGTTTTTTTTCAAAATACGATAGTGGCGTTTGGTAATTACCGATAAGTCTTACTGTTTTGAATATATAAACATGGCAACATGCCATCTTCAAATTAGGCGTGTTAGTTTCCGGCCTAAATTACTTGTTTTTTTTATTATTTTCGGTGGAAAATTTTTTTAAATGGAATAATCGAATAAAAATTTTGGTACAAACGTATAATAAAGGGAACGCTTTTTTTGCATCACCACCATATTATAGGGTTCCTGAAATCGGTGTTTTTGAGGCTTGTTTTCTCGCTAACAGCCGAAAGCAACCTAATGAAATTTAAAGATAAGTTAAAACGTAGTACGGACTATAAAAATGTTAATTTTCAGCCCCTTACTTCACGTACTTGGAAAGAGGTCACCCTTTAAAAATGGTATTTTGTAACTTTTTATAAATGTTAAAAATTTAGAAATTGTAAGCCTATGGATGTAGGTTGGAAATTGAAAATTTAGAGCTAAAGAAGTTACAATCTATCGTACTAGGAATAACCAAAGAGATACAAATAGTTCAACATAGTAAGAACTAAAATAAACTACAATTTTAACTTGCTAGGTCACACAGGTTTGAAAAATATAAGCCTGTCAATATGGCATCTTTCACCGGGAAAGAATTTCCTAACGATTTTTTGTCCCACCACCTAAGAAAGATCAAATTTGTGCCAAAAAAACGCATATAAAACCGCACTAAGGGAAACGTTACCTCGTGAATTTAAAATGTCGTAGAACAAAAAATAATGGGCATACGTAAATTGCAATTTCAATCTATGATTAGTTACTGACCTACCGTAAGGGATGCTAGTTTAGGCCTAATTCGTGTTTTATTTTTAAAAAATGTTCTGGTGGGAGGAAAATTTCTTAAGGGAACAATCAATTAAATTTTTGGCGAACAAACCCATAATAGAGGGAACGGTTTTTTTGTTCCATCATGTTACGCAAAGGGGGAAGGAACAATTAGGGGTTTTTCCGCAAATTTCGAAACTTGTCATAGGAACCCCCTGTACCCCCGCAAACTGATGAGGAGTACCTAACGACCCAACAACTGATTTTAGTTATACGATATCTCAAATTATTCCTGAGTTATTGAAGTTTTCGGTTTTCCCCCATAAAAAAAAAAATTTCTCTTCTAGTGGGGTGCGCACCCGGTTACAGAGTAGTGATGGGCCTCCCAACTCTAAATATCAACTTATTTTTATATGCGCCTCCATAGTTTTTATTTTAAACGATCATGAATAACTATTATTATCATCATCATTCGGTCGAGTATTTCGGAAAAAGACGAAAGAATCGATCGAAATGCGCTAAAAAACCGAGTTTTTTCACCGTCTCCACCCATTCCCCGTCTCCACTCGTCCGAGAACTGACCCTCGTCCAGATCCGCGGTCGTTCCCCGTCTCCACTCGTTCCCCGTCTCCACATGTTCGAGAACTGACCCCCGTTCAGATCCGCGGTCGTTCCCCGTCTCCACTATTATCCGTATAAATGGACGTTTAAAATTTATAGCATAGAAGTTGTTTTTGTCGATATCGATCGTGTTTTCGAAGCAAAATTGTTCGGCACTGTCGTAGTCGATTTGGTGCTTTTTAAAGGAAGAGAGTGTCGGGATCTGGACGGGTTGGATCCGGAGGGGGCGGTTGTGGCGCTGGGCTGAACCTGGATCTGGACGGGGCCGCGGATCCAAAGGTGGCCGGTTACTCCCGAAGCGAAGTATATTTTGACGAGAACGAACCCCAATCCAAGATCCACGCGCGCCGACCGTAAACCTCATAGCGCCCCCGCCCAGCGCCCCCACCACGGGACACGCCCACGCCCCACCACCGCCCCGCACGACGCCCCTCCCTGCGCCGCAGCCCCCGGCCCCCCCCGCCCCCAGCGCGCGCCGCGCGTACGCGCCCGCGCACCCCGACCCCGCCCGCGCGCAGCCCAACGCGCTCCTGGGCCGCTCCGGGCGCCTACCGCGTCGGCGCCCCACCGCCCGGCCCGCACCCCACGCCGGACACGATCGCCCGGCCGCTCGATCGCATGTCGGTCCTCTACTGCGCTCCGCACTGCATGCTCAGAGTCCTATCCCAAATTCTACCACCTTACACCAATAGACGTATCATTCATTCGACCCTCCTCTCGCATACCCTCGCTTCAAATGCTCGAGCAGGTATGGATCCTCTGGTATTCTCTACTTTCTCTAAGATTAATGGAGAAGTGGGGCAACTATCGTGCCTCCTATTTTAGCGGAAGAGACGGTGCATGCAATATATAGCGTTAAGAAAAATCTTATACGAACAGGGATGGCATACCGTTCATACAGGTGCGAGATATACCAAAGCCCGGGAGCTAATCCACTCGGAGTCCGCCTATCACAAAAGCGCGAATTACAAGATGGTTTCAGATGAGATGTTGGATGGTGATGTTAAAAGCCGAAAAAATAAGGACGCAAAATGACGGCGTCAAGGTAAAAAAACGTATGAAAATATGCGTTAAGAAAAAGGTTAAGACTAAAAGACCTCAAAAGAAAAAAATGCAATGATGTATTTGCTATTTAATTACTAACTGGCATCTTTTACATAAACATCATCATCAGTGACTGTGACCGAATATAAAGAAAAGGTCTAAACCACCCCGAACCGCTCATTACTACGGTCAGGCATCCTCCACAGTACAAAGAAATGCTATTTCCTCCATCACTGTCTAGTCCAGACTGCTGCAAATCCGAATTGGATCTCTTCTCGATGAACCCCGACCCAGATTTATTGTAACCTGAAACCCAATTTCATCAGCATCAACCCCATTCATTCAATTACCAACACCGATGTCCCCTCGAGTTCGCACCACTATACCCATCAAAAAATTTTCTTTTTCATTGTTTTGGATAGAAGCGCTTCTTAGTCGCCACCTAGTTCCTAAGTTTATTCCCCAGCTTTCTTTTTACTAGATATACTTAACACAAATACCCCTATAAACTAATATCCGTTTATTATTTTACCTTCAACCACCCGTTCTCCTCTTCTGTGGTCTCAATCGCCTCAGAGGATCATAACCACCGTATACCTCTGCTCGAGAACGGAAATTCCAAGTCTGCCTCGGAGGTACCCCCTAAAACGCCTTTAGTAAATTACTTTACGTAATTGTCAAAGATTAATATATAAAGTGAAAAAAGCGCTTATTATTCCATAAAAGTGAATATGGCCCAAGAAAAATAAATCCAAAAGCGGTTTGAAAAGTTGCTTTCTCTCCCTGTGTCAAATAAACTAGACAAATTTAATCCTTTTAAAGTAAAAAACTATTTTCACAAAAGAGTAACGTTAACTCTAAAACAGAAATTACTAAAGAGGCCATTGATTCGTAAAGACAATAGGATATTAATATTATTGTAATAAAAGCCGTGATATAAACTAAATATATAAGACACTTATTGTTTGTCTATATGTAAGTTTATCTGCTACTTAATACTGCGACAATAAATTAAAAATTAAGTTAAATGAGAATCAATCTCAACGATTGTAATGAACCCGAAAATACTTAAATATTTGACAACCAGTATACGTGTTCACCAGCTATTATATTCACTGAAAGATAATACTGAAGATTTTAACTGATTTTGGGGAAGCTTGTTAAACCATCCCGCCGCCTTTGATATGATGTGAAATTTTTTAAGCCTTATTAATGACTCATAATACTGGATATTGTACTACTGTTGGTCTAAATAAGTATAAAATGACCAAATATTTAATTAAGGTTTAATCTAAATAAATTTTTCATACTACTCCCCGGGCAGAGGATTTGCTTCAAGAAGCAGAAGCAATACCCCCTTACCTTTGAGAGTTACTTAGCGTTGTGCCTGCGCGTTTCCTATTAATGGAAATTGTATCTTTCATTTATAAAAAAAAAGCATTTTTTTTTACTTTTCTTTTTTTTATTTAAAAAACCCCTTTAATCTACCTCCTTAAAATTACCCCCGAAAAAGACCAAAGCTATAACTATACTTTAAACCTATATTTACTACTTTAATTTATGCCCAAATTTATTAAAAGTAGATTTGGACAAAATGGGCTTGCATAAACTGCCTCTGTTTAAGAGCAGCTTTTCTCTGAGGTCTTATATTGTCATTCCGTTCATTACTCCCACTGTATAGTGTAATTATTATTATTATTATGATTATTATTATTATTTATTTATTAGTATTAGTTATTAAAATTTATAATAACTATTATGTAGGAACTTAATTCATTATTGTAATATGCCACCCTCTCATCCTCCATCTACTCCCATGAAATTTATTATATTAATTATTATTGATATATAACCCCTCACCAGAAGGCGCCTTGCCACCCACCGGTCTTGCCTCCAGTGAACTCCGCGTTCCTGTTCTCCCGCTCCCCACTGTGTTTACCTAGCGCCCTCCGGTTGCCCTAGGTACCGAGGTGTTATCATTGATGAACTACCTCCTCCGTAGTTTAATTTCGTAGCCCGGGTACCAACCCCGGTTACGTACATCTCTGAGAATGACCAACCTGGAGTTTCACCAGAACTCGGCTTTTAAATTTTACCTCGATCTGATGTTATTATCGCTGACCTACTACTCACACCTCCATCACTCTGCCCAATGCTCCAAAATTAAGTGGACTTGTGCGCTCTCTATGCTGCTTTTAAAAGGAAAAACCACAAATCCTCCCACCGAAATTTACTCTCATCAAATTACCCTGAAACAAGGGCTAGAACCGCGCTCCCGCGCAGACTTAGGAGATACTCCTCATGCCACAAACGCCTGAACTCTTCATATAGTTCATTTTGCTTTATGAGGGTAGAATCCAGTACCTCCTTGTTGGGTGCACTGCCCATCTGATATTCTACTGTATCAAAATTACTTTTAAATATTAAATTACTGTTAAACATTACTTTCAAAAAACAATTGGGCGTTATTGCCTCCAACTCAGAGGTACCAGATCTATAGGTTAGGGGTCTAGAATTTACCTGATCTATAGGTAAGGGGTCTGGAATTGATGGCATTTTCTATGTCAGACAGGGTGGTAAGAAGCTCAAAATAAGTCACTTTACTTTTTCCCACAGCTTTGTACAGACACTGTTTCATTACTTTTATTAACCTCTCCCAATGGCTGCCTTGCATGGAGAAGAAAAAGAGTTTGGTACCCCATTAAATTTTAACTGTTTGATCTGATTCTTATTTATTCAAATTACTCCTTCCTTGTGGAAAGCATCAAGTTATTACCCACAGAACTCTCTCTATTATTTGTGCACCCGTTATTCTCCCAACCACCGTTAATAAATGCAATGTCACTTTCCCTATAGGAAAAAAGTATGATAAAGTATACTAAAATAATAAATAAAATACAGACCTATTGAAAAAGATCCCTAAGACAGCCAGAAGTCAACGAGGTCGTTACGAAGGTAAAGAAAAAAGGTCACCTGAAGTCTAAAGTACAGTCTCTAATGTTTTAATCTAAAATTGAAACACTTGAAAGGAAAAAATGTACACTGAATCTTCTCCCCGCAACTCTTGACGGCAGATGTCTGTGTGTATACGAGCGGCCGTCCAGAAATTACGCCACATGGCAGAGGACCGTTACAAATTCTAAATAATCTGAGTGTTCGCGTTCCGCGCGGTACCCCCTATTTAAATACACGTCACAAGAAACTTCGATAACGTAATGGAATTCCCGTGTTACACGTGTCCAGTAATGTTCCAGTGACGAACAGACTTTGCCGCTCACCTGTTCATACCAACCCGTTAAGTCGCGAGCATCGTCTCCACCCGTTCCACTCGTCTTCCTATGCCAAACGCCACTTTCCCCCGTCTTCCAACCCCCAAAGTATTAACACACGTAACTTCTAATACCCCGTCTCCCACCCACCGCAGCCTCTCCTCCAATAATGATGCTCCCATACAGCGTATCCCCGACCCTTGAAAATTTCTGAGATGTGTAACCCCTGTTTTTAATGAGTATTAGTTTTCAACTGAATCGAGTATGTACCGAAAAAAATGCCAAAGTTATACCGCCTTTTATACTTGGCGTCAAACTGATCCTAGTTTTTAATTAAATTAGCAAATGTTAAAGACCTCATGATTTTACTCCCATTTAACTGATAATTAGGAATTATGCTATATCCTTTTTCTAAATTAAGCCTGTACTAAAGTAAACCGTAGAACAAACATCTGAGTATATTCCAATGCCCTTAGCTTCTTAAAGTAAGCCTAAATTTAGATACTTGAGAGGTAAAATAATTTAAGTTTAAAAAAAACCGAGAGGTGAGAAATTTCCCCTGACAAATAACTCGCCTTCTAAGTCCCAGAAATCCGGAGGCTCAACGTTTTACATGTTGTTATTAAAATAATCTTATATTCCTATAAACCAATTTTAATTCAATAGCCGATAAGCGATTTCTGGGAAAGATTGTGTATGTTTCCCTCCAATTAAAAGACCATATACACTTCTGATTTTTTCCTTGCGCTGCTGCTTTAAATCAACATGTATGTGTCCCTGAATAGTTTTTACTTAAGCCATTTATATTAACACTCCCCAGGGACAGTGATTCGTGTACGAGACTTTTTCGTGGATATTAAGCTCATAGTCTAAATATAACTCCTTACTAAAAACTATTAAATATAAAACAGAATTGTACAAAAATGTAAATATATAACTTAAGATATAGTCTCCCCACCACATATACCATTAATAGAGGTAAAGACTCTTGTCCCGGTCTATCATCCTCAACCCAGACCCACCTAGTGGTTTTGCATACTTTGATGGCGACACCCGATATTATAATAGTATGACCATCCAAAATATAAGGAAACCAACCACCACAATCTAAAGGAACAAAATATGAAACCACCCACGAAAGCCCCAAATTTCATATTCTCCTTTAAAGCATTTTATTAAAAAAAATGTTAAAGCAACCCTAGTATGAAACAAATAAAATCACCAGGATTTCTCCCTGCATGTATTTTTTACATAAACATTTATAAGTCTTAACAACTAATGAAAGAAGACTTTTAGGATTGGGCCTGAATTTTTGTTTACCTATTTATCGCAATTATTTTTATAAAAATACTATATAAATTCCTTACTTTAAAATTTGTTTTGTCTAACGGAATAAACTAAATCGCTATGCCTCTCTATTAATTGAGCGTTACTTGTTGCACACCCTCACCACTACCGCCTCCTAATGATATAGAGAGTGTGGAATTCAAAATTAAATATTAAATTCACTCTCAGATCTGTATTGTGTACTCTTCACAATAATAATTTTTTGGGCGTGAATGCAATCCTTCTACATGCCTCGACGCAGGAGATAAGACGACGACGCGCAGATGCAGCTCAGCCCGGAGAGGGAGTAGCCTGCAAGGACGTCGCGCGGAGTAAGCGCGCGGATTATGCGAGAGAGAAGCAAAAGCCGTCGGTAAGGTGAGGCTAAAAAATATAACCAGTATGAACAATCCTAAATTGTTAATCAATACAATCCACTCCATAAACATACTAAAAAAATCCATAAAAACACTATAAACGGAACACGCCATCCACCACGAATAAATAGATCCCCGCCCACCAGCCATAGCGTTATTTCCCTCCCTTTACTAGAATAAAGACGCCTTTCCAAAATAGGTATGTGCCCAGAGTTTCTGTATCCTATGATGCGTTCATACTAAATTATTTGTGAGCATCCGATAAATTTATCATTATGAGTAACTCTATTTACAACGAAATAACAGATATTTATACATTAGGCACTTTGTCTGATCCCCAAGCCAACTTTTAACACAGCGAAAATCAAAACTTGAAAATCTGCATCAACAATAATTTACCCAAGATTTAACCAAAATAGGAAGAGCAAAGTTCCAGAGGATCTGATAAAGCGTTAAGGTAAAAACTGTACTCATGAAAACTATAATGATCCCTTAGATTTGACCTACTCTCTCAACGATAAAGTAAATCCCCATCTTTTTAATTGAATTATGTGCACTCCACAGGTCTCAAGTAAAAACACACACATTGATAATCTTATTTATCCCAATAATTCTTTTTCAACAATCACTGGTCGAATTTTTTCTCCTTCCATCACCCAGGAGTTTTCCTTCCTGTGAGAGCGTGTAAGCACGACAGAAGCAATCCGAGTTGCGTAATTCAAGATCCCCTCACCCAAAGATTATATAAAACACACAATTCTCGTTTAAAATCATTAAAAACACATAGATTATTTTGATAAATAAGCCAACTATGCTCTCATGCTAATAATACTTGTAACTTGACTGTATGAGCGTTCACCACACCACGAGCATGAATAATAAATTCCTATTCCACATTAAAATGTACAACTGAGTATAAATTATCTTCGAGTACACGTTATCATGTGGATAAAACTGTAGAAAAAAAGCTATTGGATTATACTTCAATAAAATAAGATTATTTGCCCACCCATAATCATTAACCACTCCGAGGAACCCGATAGTTTAACCACCCAATACCCATAAGTTAAAGTGATGGTAGCCCCGCTCAATAAAGCATATTAAATCAAATTGCCCCCTCGAAATGTTTTATAATTAACCACAAGAAAGTGAACCTATCATGTCCACTTCATCTTTCTTCTCAAGACCACGATGGATATCTAGCCCTACAAAAAATAAAAAAACTGTTCCTTTGTTTCCTCCCTTAAGACCCCGAATCTAGACTTGATTTCTACGGAGTAACAGTAGAGCGGCACCCCAATTGTTGCTGAATTAACACAAGAACTTATGTAAATGAATCTTTAAATAAAGTGACACTGCGAGTGGAGGTCGATAACCTCATCTGTAAATAATCAAGAGTCCCGTCAAATTGCAAAGAATGGTCTATCAGAGGTTTTTATTAACTTTAAGGGAAACAATTAAAACAACCAACTGCGTTAAAAACTTATAATTTTAGTGAGTTACTTGTTGCTGTTGCCTTATAAATACCGGCGATGAAGGGAAACCACTGTAACGTTATAAATATATATACCCAAAGTATAAATCAAATTCCAAGGATGCGGATGTGAAAGGACTTCATAAGTATGAATGGATCTTTTTTCCCTCAATTAATTTGTATCATTGCGAGTTGACTTTCCCCAAAAGACTATCCTAAAATATTGTCCATTTCAATATATAATTAAGATTATTTTTGAGTTATTTTATTTATCAAACACTATCTTATTATTAAGCTGATTGAGATGTTAAGATGTAGTTTTTATGAAAGATGAGTTCAGTGATTACTATGTCCCATTTTCTGATCCGATGTTTGGTCGTGTAGACGATACCAGAAGAGAGACGTGAAACGTCCTAACATGAATATATTGTGGTTAAATGCAATATATATGAAATAACCTCTTTACTATGCTAAGATTAAATAATTGCAATGAATCGATTTTTCCATCTACCGCGAGGTGGTCAGTACACGACCCTCGTTGCGGCTTCGTGTATAGCGAAAGATTCACAGACTGAAGCCCGAAAACATATTTGATTTCTCAATTCCTATATGCCCTCAATCACTCAGGAAATCTAAATAAAAAGCTTCTCCGCGACAAGAAAGGTATCGAACGATATTTGAAACGGAAAGACTTATTTTGAGCCGATGCGGTGTTCTATAAACGATAATTAATAACAGCGCTCGTGTTATTCAGAACTTCTGTTATTAAGATATTTTATATTTTGTTTTGTTTTTTTTTTTCAATTCAGACATCATTTTTTAGGAATATGCATATTATCCCTCCTCTTTCAACTTTAGTACTGAAGAAATAAATGAAATTACTAAACTTTTTACTCTTCTCTGGTTTCAACAAAGTCACGAATTTGTTCTTACTTAAGAAAATATTTATAAATAAAAATTATTCCTATTTGAGTTATTATATTTATTGATGCCGAATTGTAAACAATGAGGCCCTACTTTGTCTAAAAAAGGCTCACCCCAGTCTGAAAAGGATGGAATGATCAAAACAAGCTATAAATGACCCGTGCTACCACTCCAACGTATTCTATTTCAAAGATCGATATGAAAACATTACTCACTCTTTAATATGAGCTAGTTCTACATGAATATTACAATTTCATTAAATAATATACTAAATCACTACACGACGAAAAGAAAAATTCCTATTAACTAAAATTAAAGTGTTTCTCCCATATAACTTACTCCCGCTTTTAAATCACACATGCATTGCCAAGGAGTGCGACCAATTAATATAACCTATAGTGCAGATTGTTGTGTATTATTCTAATATATAAAAGATGATTAATTATCTAAAAAACTTTTAAAACAAATCATAATAATTTTAGTTAACATAAGGTGAATACTATAAATGTAAATGATTAATTAAAAAAATTAATCTCGTTACACTTTGACCAAAGTAGTAGATGTTATTGTATTGAAACTTTTTAATTTTAGAGCCAATGAAAGTTTGAACCTCATATTCTATTCAATTTCCACTCAAGGTAGACAATGGCAGAATTCATTTTTTTTTAAAAATTATGTCTATCTCCTAAAAAACCATGTTTTATTTATAGTTAAGCTCTTAAAACCCAGTTTCATGAAACACTAATATAACTATACAGCATGAGACTAACATTATAGAGAGTTACTATAAACTATTAACTAACCTAGCGATTTGCGACATATGGTTAGGATTCTCTGAACCAAATATATATGAGATACTCTCACCGATAGTTTATTTGTAGTTCACCAAGGTGGTATAATGCAATTTCTGAATAATAATGGAAAAAGCTCAGATCACTCGCATTTTAAAATCAAATTCAATTATATTGGTACAAAATCGTAATAATCATATGAACGATTAAATTATTATAATGATATCTCTCGCTGTGTCATTTGGTTAAAAGTATCACACTGATATCACTCACGGCGTGTTTTTCTCATGGCTTGTTTTCTATTAGCCTATGTACCATTCTTAGAGAAGCACAAACATTAATGAATTTAAAGATGTGTGGCCATTGTAAAATATCTGCACAAGTACGGTAGTATTACAAAATGTTAATTTCAGCCTCTTACTTTCACGATTAAATATTATTATGGGTTGTGAAATGGATAATGAGTGGCGTAAAACCAGTCTACAAAATAACCACACGAAGAGAGTAATAACTAAATAAGTGTTGGCAAAATATAGTAAGGACAACACAAAATATACGACCATTTTAACTTGCTAGGTCATACAGGTTTGGGAAAATATAGGCCTGTCAACTATATGGCAGTCTTTTCCACAGAGGAGTAGAATAATTTATTTCCGGCATCTATAATTTGTAATAAAAGGAACGTAAAGGGAAGAGAGACAACAAATTGTGGCACTCTAATATGGATATGAAAATATCCAGCACACTAAAAAGGAACGACTCTAAATATTTAAAGAATTTTTAAAGCATTAAAGTGATTAACAATAAATGGATCACACTATAACAGTTAAAAACTATAGTCAAGAATACTCAAATCTAATCTCAGATGCACATGAATATTTCTCACACACCAGTGTATTAACTAGAGAGCCATGCTAAGTTTACCCGGCTCCTAAAATTATCCAGCTAGTATTAGGGTTTTTAATTTCCTGGTAGTATACAGCGAAGATGAGATAAATGTTTCTGTTCGTATAGAAGCCGATAAACAACTACAAAGTTTATAATATTTTCACCCAAACCTCCCTCACACTAAAAATGGTAGCACCGGTTTTTTATTTAGTTTCTCCCGAATCAACTTGCGGACTCAATGCAAATAATGAAAGAGAAACAACATTATCTGTTTTTACGCCGCTCGAATATACTTTCCTAGGAGTAATCTAAACATGCCAAGAGCAGCAAACCACCATCTCCTGTACCCCTCGTGTGAAACACCATCATGATGACGGTGAGATAAAATACAATCAAAAGGGAACCCTGCAATTAATTAGAATATTTTAATTATCGATGAATACAAATAAAATGTATATTAACCACAAAATAATATTTCGAATAAGAAGTATATTAGAAATATATATAATTTTTCTCTCACGGTTATGATTCCTCCTCCACCACCTGTATGTTAAAATCACAAACAAAATTTTCACTCCTATTTCAAGCGCCGCGGGTGACGTCAACTCCACAGGTTGGACCAAAGAAAAATGCAGTAAGACTAAGGTGACCTCCACACTACTACCTAATAAGATGAGTACAACACCAGTGTGATTTTATATTAATTGTTCCATCTTGTCCGACATACATTTGAATTTATTATTATTAAACCCAACTTATCTATCATCGATATTATCTTCATTCTTGTGAGTCAGTGAAGCACTTTGTCGGAAAATGACCGCATAGTTAATACTCACAATGGTGAATAATCTCTATAAAATAGAACCGCGCAGTCTTTATTTACACCCCCGTTCTCCTCCACACCCTATTTCCCTATGATAACCGTGCTTATGGATCCTTATCTTATATTTTGTTTGTCAGAAACATCTAAATATAAAGAGTATACTAAATTCACATGCTCCTGTGTTATGATATAGAATTCGAATTACGATAATTATCAGAAGAGCCCGGAATGTTTCTCCGATGTGATAATGGAGTGGTTACGTATATCGATCTAGATTAGCAGAGTGTCCGTATCTAAATATAAAGATAGGCTGTATCACACTCGTGTGGGAATTCTTTACACGAAGACGCGGCCACCAGTTAGATATGTTGCTGACGTGAGTGAGCCTTGACGCTCATCCCTGAAATAGAAAGTTAATCAGTGTTCCGCGTAAAGTGACTATCTTAATAAATCTTGCACAAATCTTTAGAATCACTCTGCCACTGCGTACCTCACGTTTCTCAGACCGGCACAGCCACTCTCGATGTGCCTTCACGTCTCCACCGTCCCACCCTTTCCCCAACTGTTATATTCTCTCCAGCCAGTGTCATAGATGTATTAGCTGGAGTGTTTAAAAATTATCTCGTCATGGCTCCTCGCCTCGATCGATGATGAATTTCATGTACTCTTAGTTAATACAAACTGGCAAAGTCATTAGTAGAGAAGAGTTATAAGATAGTATAAAGGTTATATGTAACTACATTCTCACAGAAAATATAGAAAAAAAACGAATGTGATTTTAACAAAAGAAAAAGGTGCTTTTCTTAAGTTTTTATACTATAAAGATTCTCTAGTTTTTCAAATAAAATACCGCAATCTCTGTGTATATGCATTTGTGTACGTTTGTTAATAACTATCCACCCAAAGAGACTGAGAATAACTCCATAATGATAGAACACATTCGGTGCTGAACCCCGAGTTTTATAGGTACCTCGATATAGAGAGAATTCTCATATAAGGTATGGTGAGACATGAAAGAAAATTAAAATTTTAGAGCCGTGGAATCAAATGTTTAAAGAGCTCCACCCTCAATAGTCTGTGCTATCTTTTGTGAGTGGTATAGGTACAAAATAAAAAAAAATGTCCCATTATGTCGAAGATATAATACATGAAATAAACCGAAACTTAGGATATTTATCAACACGATCCGAGAGTTATTTCGTTTCGCTAGAAGTTGAGTTTTGGATGAACTGAAATAGATTTTATCCAAGTGCATACCTGTGTTCCATCCTATATCCATTTTACATTTTGAGACCCTTGTGCGATCTGTTACCCACTTTTATTATAATATCGGTAAAAAGTAGACAGTAAAATATGATTAGTTAAGCATAGAAAACAAGAAAAAGATTAATAGCTCGAGAGACACGACCCAATACCCGACTTTCCATATGAATGTAGTCTTGGAATAAGCCGAAATTCAGTATTAGAAGGTCGGTTTTCAGGACGATCATATATGACCCGATCGTAGTATTACTTCGTCGAATAATGCAAAATAATAAGAGTTAGCCCAAAAAATTATTTATAAATACTGCGGAAGAATAAGAGTATACGTTGTCCTTTCCGCCGAGGAACCAGTAGCGTGAGAGAAGTTATTTTATCATTCTCAAGAAATAAATGAGAGCTAGATACGCTCATGATTGGGCTCAATACTGTGAAAGGAGAAATTAAAGTGAGTGTGTGAACATAAGCCAATTCTTTTTTTTGCTTGAGCGAGCTCGTAACCCATTGCACCTAAGTGTTAGCTTATTATATTCAAGTTGGTCAGTATTTTGTTAGTTAAAAATGCACGATTATTTGTCCAAGAATCCATTAGTGAATGATGCTGATGAGTAGATATATAAGCAGTGAATAAAAATATGACAAAAAGCTCCATACCCAAAAAGATTACTCTCGGCAATTATTAAAGACAAACATGGTTGAATCCTACTGAGATGTCTACAATAACCTCTTTTGAGGAGGTATAGGTAAAATCTCTATATCGCGCTAGCCACAGCTAAGAGTAAGTCGAGTAAAGGAATAGGTGGGTTTTCATCCCCTATTTGGTTCACTAATTGACATCCTAAATACTGGCTTATACCCTTAATTATATATCTGGCGAAGCATACAGAAGTATATATATATATATATATCTAGAATAATTATTTCTGAAAGTGTAAAATAGTGCATGAATAGTATAAGGGATATTCAACTATATCCTATGTCTCTAATGAACGACTCATCCCATAATATTTACAGAACCTATCTAAACCAATATTAGTTTGTAAATTTATTCTAATGTAATAAATATATCAATAAATAATCCGAGTATTACAATCCAAAATTGTCCTAATGTGATTAAAAGAAGTGTTCCCCATATACAAGTCTTAAAAAGTACGCTGTGAACAAGTAATCAATAGTTTGAGTGAGAGACAGTGAGAGAACTGAGATGCCAAAATTTTCACACTGGATAGCGCACTAATGAAATAATCTTGGTATCATGCAAGGAATCTAAGCCAAGGATGAATCCCTATCGATAAAAAAACGTGAAAGGAGCGCCTTTACACGTATCTTAATATCACCTCACGAGGAGAAGAATTTGTATAATATCAGAAAAATAAATTTATTTTGCTCCCCGTCGGTCATTCATGGTCCTTCTATCTTCGCGTTTTTATCGTCGATATTTATTCATTCTGAATATAGACTATAAAAAACAAATATAGTGTAAACGATCGCAAAGAAAACACACTAAAATGGTTGAGCACCTTGCAGTGCTTACCATTATCACGGAAATACAATAACAGTGAGACTCTTAATCTCCGACTCAGAAGTGAACCGATAACTATGAGTAACACCATCTTCTCAAAGAGAGATGTTTGAGATTAATAAATATCTAGTTATAGCACTTCATATATATACTATTTAGTGCTAATTGAGATTGAGCTTTTCCATGCTAAAAAGTCAGAATAAGAGATATATCCTAATGACATCTAACCAGACAGGTTCATTTAAATTATAGGTATCTATAACGCATCTTTACCCTGAGAATAAATAAAATAAAGAACCCAAGGGAACTACTTGTCCGCCCTCCGCACACCAGTAAATTTAGAAGATAATTAACCCTGTCTATACCCGATATTCAAATTTATTTAGGAAATATTGAGGCCGTCAAAGTCATACACCCAAATTCCCATCAGTTGATTGATAAACTAAAGTAACGATAAATACCTGGGCGTGCCCAACAAATATAGAGTTAATAAAATACAATTAATTCAGGATTCTTTGCCCAAATTTTCTCTAACTGAAACCTATCCTAGTATATTGTCTCGCAAATAGATATTTAATAAAACCAAGACAGACAATTAGCTTGAGACCCAAAACAAGATTACAGATAATCCGATTCAACTAATATTGAAAAAGGATATATATGACATAAATAAATATTCCGTCGTCACTATGGGTTTTTCCCATAGAACTTCATACCATCATGCCTTTCTTCTACACTTAGAGACGTAAAAAATATGTCTTATTTCGAAAAGAAATTCTGAATCGTTTAAGAGTTAACCCAATAGATGCAAAATCCTGCAATTAATGACGGGAGCGTGCGATCGTTTTGAAATGTAGCTTATTCTAGCATGACGTGAGGACGTAAAGCTAAATATGAAACCAGTATAATCCACCACTATGGTGCAAGAATGAGAATATCAGAAGATACTTAAGGCACATTGCTGGAAATTATATAATTTTCTAAATATGCTATGAGTCAATGCTCATCCATGAACAGCATAGCAGCAGCAACAAACCGCAAAAATAAATTTAAGAAATTCGCCCATCCTCCTCTTCTCTCCTCCTCTCTCACCTCCTGGTTCTGTTGATCTTACTCTTGTTAGAAGAATGAAGATAGCATTCGAGCGAAATTAATCAAGGTGTGTGGATACCTAAGAGGGTAGAGGCTGCTGTAAGATCCTTTGGCTAAATATTATTGTGATATGGCCAGGTTTTATTTCACTGTGCGTCAATGATGAATGATGAAAAATAGTCCGACTCTTTCAATCATATTCATTTCCTATTCGTGTACTGCTATCCACATTTCTCGCTTCGCATCATAATATGACAAATATCTATCGGAAAAACACCGAAACTCCCTCGCCGCAATAAATGCGTGCATCATTGCTATAATTGAAAATCATTACTCAAGAAACATTTAACCATCCCCTAAATAATTATTTTTGAATGAAGCTAGTAGTTCCTGAAAAAGCTTACCCCAAATGATTATCGTAATTTTGTGTCCAAATTACAACAATTACACACCCATTACCCTATTGATTTCTACAGTACGCTCTTCCGTTTTTAATTATTAAATCAATAAAAGGAGACAATCACCACCGAGTAAGTTGTGTGCAGAGAAATATGAGCGAGAATATAATAATTCGTGTCAATATTTGCAACTCCCCATAATATATCTATTCTAGATTCCAAGACTTGAGTAAGCAATTCGTTATTAATAGGAGATACCATAATAGATGAATGACACGCGTGTGGAATAGAACCGATGTCACACAACCTCCTCTTGAATACTATATGATCTGTTAGCCTAGTGCATAACCCGTTACCCAGAGTAAAAATCCTCTATATAAGCCGTGCCGGGAGACTAGTCTTGTTTTTTTATTATTATTCCCACGCGGATAATAATTATTAAACCTAAATTAAAATTATTAAAAGCTGACAAAAATTGTTTAGTCTACTACTTATATATCCTGTTTGCCAGCAATAAAAGGCGGTGCAAAAATAATTAGAAGCATGTCCTTTAATACTGATTGCTTTACATCCCAAAAGCGACGGAGAATAAATGAATAAAAACGTCACATAAATGCGAGTCAGATCATTAGACACATCCAACTCCCTCTAGTGCTAACTGCTCTATGTCAAAGCAAAAGCGGCGATCCGACTCGCGTATCCTTGGTCGAGATACCCCTGGATGTAAGCAGAGTGAAAAAAATTATGAAAGTGAAACAGTGTAAACGTGTCTCACGCACTATATCCCGAGTGTCTTTCGTCCAATCCCGAATATCCTCGAAAGATATAATTTATTTAGTAAAGAGCTGTCATTCTCTCCTGAAAGACTTTGCTTACCACCCTGTCTGATCATAGACAAAAATGCCATCAATTCCAGAAACCCGACAAATTACAGTGATATTCCGATGACCTGAAGCCTCCTGGTGGGTAATCCTCAAATGTGTGAATGTGTTAAGTGGAAAAGCATATCCCCACACACACCTCTCCTCCTTCTCTCCCAGAGTGAGTATTATGAATGTTATACACAGATTAAAATTATTTTAATATATTGTACCCAAATTTTAGGTAACGGTTCCGTTAGCCTATAGAAATAATAAACAGCCCAAAGAATCAATTAGAAGTGTGAGACCCGGCAGTGCACCCAACAAGTTAGTGGACATTTGTACTGACTCTGCGTGTATCTCCCTACCAGAGCGCACACCAAATTATTAAATACACCATAGTCATATGGATATTATTTCAGTGAGAACCATGTTTTGCCAATCTTTAATATAGGTAATTGGTGGCAGTAGCGCTAAAATGTATGCTTTATAATAAATCAATCCATAAATAAGTCTAGCACGTGTATAAAATAACACTTGTTGCGGTGTATGACACGATAAAATAGAGTGCTTTCTTTACATTTCCGTTCAAAAGGATATTATCTAAATTGTGAAGAGGATATATGAATAATATAATACTGTGAACACACGTTGAAAAATAAATAGAAGAAGGTAAATGGAGAGCAGCGAGTGACGAATCTCCTATATATAATTATACAAGACACGCTAAACTCACTAACTCTATCGGTCTCACTTAATGTGACATACCTATTCTCCTGAGAGCAGATGTTGTAAACAGATCCTTATCGGAAAATCCCCTAAAGTTTATTATAAGTAAATTCCCCGAACCCAATCTTTTTAGTATAGTCCGAATCAACATTTATCCCGATATCTAACCAAAGTTTCAGACCACATATCCCTAAAGTTGATATAAAAATAAGATATACAGATACGCTGGTTTTAAACTGCTATACCAGTGAAAAACTAAAGGAGTTGCATTCGCAATCAAACTGAGATTAACCTTTACCCCCTCGAATTATTAAAAATACAAGGATGGAAATGGAAAAATGTTCACGCTGTTCATTTCTCACAAGTCTAACAACATATACATACAAAAACCTGTACAATGATGAGCAATATCACGCTCAACCGCATAGTACCCTGTCATCATTAAAAGAATCTCATTTTGAAAACAAATTAAACTTAAAAAATTCTCCTCGGCCCTCTCGGAAGACAACCCGAATCCCCTTTCGAAAAAGATATATCAAGTGATATAAAATAATAATAATAATATCATTAATATGAATAATGAGAGAATAAATTTTGAAAAATAATATCGAATAAATAAATAAATAATCTGAAATATATATAATAAAATAAATATCAGAAATAATCCACTATAAATAATTTCCACCACATATAATAATAATAATAATAAATAAATGAGGATAATATGTCAATAGATCTCCACATCTAACAAATAATAAAGTGACCTACAGTAGAAAGCATTGTAAAGCTGTCTTCTAAAATTAATATGTCTCATAGGCGTTATTTATAATAAATCATGTCCATATGTCTCCTTATGCATTCTGTTCATATCAAAATAATTTGCTATTTTTATAATGAGTTATATGCAATAAAAAATTTAAACCACCAGTACCCTGACACAATATTGAAAAGAGTGTTGAATATAAATTATATGATGTGAGATATTAAAGAGTTCAATTATATGAATTGGGTCTTTATTAATAGCCTTCAATTTTTCCACGAACTCTAAATAATTAAATTAACACATATAAGCCAGGAAAAGCTAATAGTTCCAAGATAGATTATTTAAAATATAAATTGTTTTTAAATGAAGTAAACCATAAAAGGAAAACGCTATAGCCACAACTATGCTAAAATTATAGTGTTTAAACATCCAAAAGAGAGACTAAGACCTATGAGGGGTTTTACAAATTTTCCCGTCAAAATTATTTTTCCTGTTTCCATATAGCTTTACCTACGTTGAATATTAGCAAAAATTCTCCTCACCTCTGGCCCGGAGTGTATGGATAACAAATGATTTACGTTACTGAAGTGTGTCTTAGTATTTCAAGAGACGTCTGATGTGTGAAGAAGGTGAATTACAAAGACATTATGAGTAGAAATAACAGATTTTTTTATATAGTGTGAAGAAAAACAACAGCCCTGTAAAATAATGAAAATAAATTACTATCAAATTAAATAAAGTTAATGATATTATAAAAAATTCTATTATATATTTATACAAAAAGGCTTAAAAAATTGAGTTTCAATATTATAACCTATGTCAAACCATTAAGCGCCCGCTCAGAGCTTGAGGATTATGACGGGGAAACACCCAATTTGAAATAACAACCCCAATCTATCAAATCTGCCCACAAATAGTGAGGAAAAAAATGCTTGGACGAGTAAAGTGAGTCACGGAAATTCGGGCGCTCATTGGAATCTACTTCCGGTTCAGTTCTCAATAAAGTCCTTCGGGAAGGATACTCTTTCCGGATCCGCGCCCCGTCCCAAATCCCCGCCCCCTAGCTCACAGATCACACGCGTTGTGTTCGTCTCTCTAAAAAAAAGCAACGTATAAGACCGACGACAACATAAAGACAAGTCCGGAACACCACAACCCTTTCCGAGTGACTTCCCTGATAATGACGTCAATCAGTATATTTTAAGTTATTATCAGAGGGTGATGGCAAATCAGAAAAGTTTCCGGAGATGATTAACTCCATATATATTACTATTACAGAATAAAATGAATATCTAGACAAATAAGACCTGAGAAGAATAGTGATATGTGACAGTATAGAAGATTAATAAAATAAATAAAAGATACAGGAGTATATTTGTGCTTAAAAATATTCAATCCGATTCGTTCTTTTCACCGTCATTCACGCTTGAAATATGACCCCAGAATAAATTGATAATATATACTTAGTATAGTTAAGCTCCTACGATTACCCTCATGCGCCTCAATAGGTCGAATAAACTAATTATAATAACAAGTATTAAATGGAAGTTAAGAGCTCTGTGAGCAAAAAATTAGAAATATAAGTCTTTTTATAAGAGGTATGAAAATGTCCTCTTAAACTTGTGCAGTAAAAGCCAGAGACCTTTCACGTATACGCCCGTTCTGATTTCCTCCTACCTGAAAGAACGCTTAAATTTCTATGGTTTTGCAGGTATAAGTAAAAAATCGCATTCCCCGACAACATTTTCAAATTTAAACTAAGTGCAATTATGACAATAAATATCGAAGTATATAATATAAAGACTATATATCTTCAGGGGTACCTCCGAGCGACTACAGTAGCGTTCGCCAACTATTCGCTTAATTGTGCTCTTACCTATACCACAATGTGATAGCGAAGAAGCATTTAAGGTAAATAAGTAAAATTAACCTCATAGGTGTGTGTTGTTCCTTTAGAGACCAATGTATCCGAAAGTAAATAAATAGACACTCCAATAAATAGACTGGGTGGCAAGACATCCCAGTAAAAGTAGTCTCGTTCCCCTCCTTTTCGTCTATTTCAAGAAAATAGATAGACACAAAAAATATTCTCGTGTTCCCGACTTATTATATTTAATGGTTGTGAAGCGTCGAGAGAAGATTTAGAAAGTACAGTCTTGTTCCCGTGTAGAGTTAAGAGTTTATATCCCTTCAGCACAAGAATATTAAAAATATGAGAAGCTACTGCTAATATTGTAAATTCTAAAACTAGTGGCCAATGTTACACTCATACTCTATCCGGTAAGGCTCATAGACGCTAATCGATATATTAAATTGCTCAACTAGAAGAGATGGTCCCATGTATTTTCTATTCTTCTCTGACGAAGCTTATGTCTTTAGAAACATGGTTCCCAAAATAGAACGTGTATGATCCGCCGTATAAGATGTCGCAAATCTTGTAATTGCGGTAATGCTTACGCGGACAAATTTATATATTGAGTCCCGTTGTCTTAGTTAAGAATACTTAGACAAGTATAATTTTCATAGTATCTCGGGTAACAAACTATCCCTCATTCTGATTATATAGATGTGACCGCTATTAATGTAGACAAGATGCCAGGTGGCCACCTACATTTAAATTATATGCAAAACTATCGATACAGTAATGCCCTATAGTAAATTCTAATAATATGTAGTTTGTACTTTTTATTTACGTTCCTACAATCCCTCCTAATTTGGTCTAACCGCATATTTTCTATTACGGTATTTTTTACTCGTATCCTCGTACCCCGTTAAGTTACGTCTGCCTTTAGTCTCCATCTATATTCACTCTCTATTTTACTCACAATACCTATTTAAAACAACGCTGAGAAGTCATATCTCATCTGACACTATCGAGAGACAGATTAACATTTCTGTCCTTATTTTACCCGTAACCTGCCCGTTGTGGTGGAACATCCGAGTTCTTCACAGAAGGTGTCCATATAGCTCGTTTCGTTCTGAAGTCGTTATGCCGTATAAAAACAACAGTAGCTCCCGAATCAACCACTCCCTCATTTCTATAGCTTATGGTAACTTTATCCATATATATATACATCCACCTCTTGTCTATATATTAGAGGCGGGTGTGTATAAAAAATAACAAACATATCAACCCTCTTCACAATTTAATAATTTTAGAGATTAAAATCCACCCTACACAAATCCAAACCTCTTTGTTATATTAATTCCGTAAGTTGTCTCAATCTTGTAAAATAAAACATTCTCTGTATCCTTCACCTACACCTTATGAAACGGAAAAAAAAAGCTTATACAATAAAATACAAGCGCAATTATCTAATCTTGTCACCGAGAGCGTGAAGTAGATAAAGCAATGCCCTAAGTGAGAGGTTTTAGAAGAGCCTCGCACCAAAAGAGTATAGTTCCCATGTGATATATTAATAATAAATCTTGTGTAACATCAAGTGTTTTAGAATCATTCACAAATTTTATAAACTAAATTTATCTAGCTCTTTATAAATAATAACCATGATTATTTCTTAGTGAATATGAATAATATATATACTAAAACTAATTTCAATATATAGTCATAGTAAGAGAATATTTTGCAAACATTAAAGTTTTCTTAAAGAAAACAAAAGAAAGAACTGATTTTTGAATTAGTTTTAAAAATGTATTTTAAAAGAAAACTATGTATTTATCTTATCTAATATATACTTATCATACCACTAAATAGTGAGTGTGTTCAGCTCAGTCAATAAATGGATTAAACCCGTTATTTTATGTGCCATACCGCGCCTGAGACAACGCTGTAAGTTCGAGGACACTTAATAATTATTACCTGTGTCAATCTCGTCCAGACTTAGACCCTATAAATGTGATATACAAAAGCTAGAATTTGATTATTCAAGGTAATTCCGACCAATCCTCAGGAAAAAGCTCGAGTACCCTCCGTCCAATAATATGAACATTAGGAAGTGAACCAATGTATACCCTGATACAAATTCTCCTTTTTAGCCCACCAAAAAATAAATTTACGATCCTAACGCGACCTACCCTTAAGTAAGGTCCCATGGTGTTTCTACCTGTAGTTATCCTACTAACATATCCAGCTAAGCGATGAGAGTAAACTCCATACTCTATATACTTAAGGTGTCACTTCATTACATAGAACACCGCTCATCCTAACAATCTTACGAAATGTATTAAAAATCAATCCATACCGACCGCCTATTCCAAAAATGAGCTCGAAATCACTTCCATGAGAGTTGGAGAGAATAAAAGTTTGGAGAGTATCATTTTTACGTATCCTAGAGATTGTTCTTCGAAGTGATGTAGAGCTTCCGAACCTTGGGAACCGGAACCTTAGCTACCACCTCCAGTATTTACACAACGATCCACCTGAATAATAAATAAAAGATGAATCTACGTACTTATACGTAAGTAAGAGATCTAGTGTCCGCGTAGAACAATGTTACGATGTCCCACTTTACTATGGATCTCTGTCTGTGGAAGTTCCGTTATGCATCTCAATATTGTTATCGACAAATCTACTATATTCATTGAAACGTTTTAGTATGAGAGCGGCACAACCCGACACTATACAATAGTAAGTTCTCCAAAAATTTCTAGGCTTCTCCTGCGTGAAATGAATCAGAATTTCATATAAAGTGAAGGGATAATAAACCCTTAACAACCTAGTCTTAAATACCTGCGAGAGAGTCGCTCGGAGATGTATATAAACCAATCGATATTTTATGTATAGTGCTAAAACCCGGATCTTGAAAGTGAGCGAGTAATGCTACTGAATAACTTATAACAAATATATTCCTTGTGACGCCGATTGATTATTTAATATAAATGACATGTTGAGTTTAAAGGTAAATGTTTAATGTGAATTGAAATAGCAAATTGGGTTTATATTTATCCTACAAATGTCCGTAACACAAAATGTTTTTCATTATGTATTACCGAAATGCGAACCCAAACTCATAAATATAAATAATAAAGACGACGACACCGATATCTTAACATTACGTGCATAATAAATTTAATATATATTTAAATATAGATTATTCCACAATAATTGACCATAATCTGCCAACTCTATGTATACTACTCTAATTTTTATTCTTCGTCCTAATTTTCTCTTAAAGATGACGCTCTAGAGCTGTTTCTTTGTCATATCGAGGTATAATGAATGTGAAAAATTAACAAAATCACTGCTGTAAACACGATCCCTTAAATATTATACAAAATTCGCATATATGCGCGTGAGCCACTCCAGTGTGAGTTAGTATCTCTAAGAGTTATATTAATTTTTGTGATATAAGTGATCTCCTATTCTAAAATATAATTCCTAGGCTGCGGTCCACACCCCAGATTCTAAACTTTTTTATACTATCAGACCAAATAAGATGCGCTAGAACACTCAGAAGATAGTACAGAAGTGTAAATTAGAGATATGAAAAACTCTTACGACTCTCACAGTGATTAACGATTAGTATCTATGACTATCTAGTTATACGTAACAGGAGTGATGAGTGTGAGACTATATATAAAAAGAACATCGCTTCATAAAACAATATTAGAGTGGAAGTATCAATTTTGTAACTATGGGATAAATGAGAATAAAATGGTGAATATTTCCAATAATATAATTATGAATTAAATATCTTAGTGTTAGTTGGGATAGCTCGCTCACTTCTCTATTTCGTACTAGGTGTTTTTAGCTGTTTAGCTTGTTACCCCTACCTTTTGATTATCTTCACTACCACCTAGTTTGATGTGCGAAAATAGATGTCCGTTTGAAAAAAGGTGGACATTTTGGCAATCATTATACATTAATTACTCTCAGGATCGAATCGTATTTTTCTGTATTTCTTGTTTATAAAATCCTCCTTTTATGGTAAATTTGTCATCTCATACGAAAATCATGATTGAATACCTAAATCCCGATGCCTACTCTCATACTGAAACAAACCACTCCTGCGACCTAAGAGAGAATATACTGTAAAAAAATTTAAATTATACTATTGCCACTACAATCTCACCAAGAGAACAATACTCTCTAGAACCAAGACTCCAACAGCTTCATTTTCTATTTATGCCTGAATTTCGTGAGAAGCGGCTGAAATCAGTCAGGGCAAACCCTAGGACCTTTACTCAATTATACTATATTTTTAACCGTATGACATCAGTTTTTTATAAAAAGTAATTTAACTATGCATTTATCTTTAATTTGTACAACAACGTTATGTGTCTGAAAGTGTTGCGTTGGAAACACTTTGTACTCGATAGAATCGATCTCGAGTCTATTTCTAAAAGAAGTGAAAATAGTGAATACATTGATATATGCTGTGCGAATGATAGATTATTAAGAAAATACCTATGTGAAGCGGAAGTAAGACGGGGTGAGGTTCATTAGACCGCGGAGGAGAAACTGTGGAGTAATGTCAAGAGTATGACTTAACGAAGGTGTATGCATTCTTTGAGAGACGAGGGAGTGAACCGATTGCGTAGTGGAGCGATTCGGTGAAATCCCTGTGTGATAAAAGTCGGTGAAACGGCTGACACGCTCCTGTGCGAAATACCTGGAACTCAGCGTAGTGCATCGTGAGTAATTATAACCTGAGATGTGAACTATTGGATGCCTGAACCAAATCTAGTGTGAACGTCATGATCCGTATTAAAACAGACGAGGCATAAGCTCCTTTCCCGTAAATATACTCGTCTAAATACACGAGAGATTCACGTTTACTCTTCCCTATTGCTCGTGAGCAAAAATAGATCTTTGCGTATATTTCTCCTCCTACTGCATTCTTATCCGACTCCGTAAATTAATAATCCCTTTCTTTTCTCCACAATGCCATGCTTCCAGCCCACTGCTATCTGATTTTTATCTTTTTAAAGCTTCTAACCATAAGTATCTAGAGTATACTTCAATAGTAAAAAGTATATATTGAACCCTTCAATATAAAACTTGTAATTTAATCATTTCCGTTAAATCTAACTGCCAAACATTATCGAGGTGATGGGCTATGGTTGTCCGGGTAGGGAATTTTCGACGGACAGGTTTATGTAAAGTAAAAGCATCTTCACCCTCTAAATATTCTTTCAACTCTTTTTTCTCAATGTTTGGAAACTTTGCAGCGAATCTAGTGAACCCTCCAAAACTATTTGGTTCTCTCAAGTTGAAGTAATACTTATCAACCTTCGCCTTCGCTTCCATGTTGAATACTGACACAAGTTAAAACATATATATATATATATATATATTAATAATATATTATATATATATATAGATATATATTATATATATATATATATATATATAATATATAAAATATATATATATTACTAAAAGGGGAAATAAAGTAAAAAAACATGGTAATTTTTATTAATCATCGACATTTCAGCCTAAATAAAACAGCATATATAAATATAATATATATATATATATAATATATATATAGATATATATATATATATATATTTATATTAATATATAATATCTATATATATATATATATATAATATATATATATATATATAATATATATATATATGAGAATACCAAAAATTACGAATTAATCCATTGAGGTTTACTGGATGGGTGATTTTCTTATTCTTCCTCTGGTAACACGTTTAAATTTATCTGACCCGTAAGAGGTACCTGACGGACTTGTATCTGGTCTAGGCATCTTGGGGGATATTATCCAAGTCTGCTAATCTTTTTGTATTTAAGATTAAAGTTCGGGGGAAGTTAATAGTCTGAAGTTCTTGTTTGATGGTAGGCCATCCTGCAACAGCACCTTTCTTCCAATCACGTGAGAGATCTGCTATCAAGTCAACAATATTTGATCCTTTGACAATTTCATTATCGATAATGATTTGTCCTAATTCATTCCATGAAAATTGATCTTTTAAAATATTATATAAAGCTAGACCAGCTTTGCGACCTCTATTTGGCAAGCTCTCCTCCAGGATATTTTTAAAAGTATCTTCGTTTTTCACAGCAGGTATTACCTCCGCAGGTGTTGTTGTATCATTCGAGATTGACTTACCTAATGAGGCGTATAGATGTAAGTTTTTAAGATCTATTAATTTCTGTATGGCTTCTTGATATAAGGCACGTTTTTCATGAATGTTTATGTCTGAATTTAATATCCTAAGCACTTCTTTCTCATAATTATTTATCTGTTCAACTTTGGGATCATGTAAACTTTGGGGTATAGGTTGCAGATATGATCCTGAATCATTCTGGATATGAGAATTCTGTTGTTGTAATTGTTGATGAATTGCCGGAGAATGTAACCCTTGTAAAGGCTGTTGTATAGGCTGCTACTGTCTGCAGGCTGTCCTAGAGGTGACTGCATTGGGTTGTATGTTGATTCAGAATGCTGTAGTATTATGTATACTTCATTTTCCATACTCATTAATGGTAATACAGCCACCTTTTCATTATTCTGATATCCACTTAGTTAATAAAGGGGCTACAACGGAAAAAAAGTAACGGTAGAAACACTCCACCTCCTTTCTGCAGTAACTTCTTTTTAAACGTTTTCAGATTTTTATATATTAGAGATTTTTTTAATGATGCTTCTTGTGACGGCGAAGTTTCAGCCTTCTGAGTTTGTTTTAAAGGAACATTTCCTTTTATAACATTTAAACAGACTTCACATACACACACTGGATTGAATTTTTCATTCATTGCAGAATTAGTTTACGTTTTTCAGCTGTTTTTCAGTTTTTTTTAAATTTTTTTGATAAGAGGTAAATTACTTAACAACTAGTGAGTACTCATTATTTCAGGTAATGAATACAGTGTTCAATTTCGAATGGCAAAATGTTAGTGCGGAGCAAAACTCTATACGTGTTTTAGGAATGAAGTTCACACATTAAATAACCGTGAGGAACAGATGTAACTTCTTTTATATACCTTTAAGAAGTCTTTACGTTGTGATGGAAACATTTGAGAGGCTAATACATTGATCTGATTCATGTCTCTTCTCTGTCCGAAGAGTAGTAGATATTGGGTGTTTAAAGATATATCTCTCATATACTTATTCTGATAAAAAATGTTCTGGGTGATGAAAAATACAGAGATGTTTAAATGATAACCAAATTTGTAATAGTAGGAGTCTTTCGCTTCCGCATTTGACGCGTTTCATCGGACATTATTATCCGCCATCGAATGAGTGGATTCCCTTTAATATCTGTCAAATTTATTAATAATTCACGCAAGCTGTTACTTATTTCGAAATATTTATTGTCTCTTCTTATATGCAAAGACCAATCCTCAGGCAGTTTCAAATGCTCATAGTTTAAATTTTCGACATTTGAAAAATTATCAAAATGGCGTTGTAAACTTTTCGGGCATTTTGAATTCCTCACAAATGCGACAATATCGTAGAGATCGTCGTCAGTCGGATCCAAATAAAGCTTTAGTTTTTCCAAGTTTGGAGTGTGGTTTAAAATAATATCCAAATCGTAGATAAAATCTATATATATATATATACTATATATATATATAATTATATAGATATATATAATATATAATATATATTATATATATATATATACTATATATAATATATATATTACTATATATATATATATAATTCATATATATTATATTATAATATGATGATTCGCAAAGTTTAATGGTTATTTTTCCACCAGAATGTGTGTTTCGGATAGGACTTGAAACAGTAAAACCCTACAGTAAGACAATAAAACAGTAAAGACATGGATCTGGACGGGGGTCAGTTCTCGAACATGTGGAGACGGGGAACGAGTGGAGACGGGAACGGGCCGCGGATTCTAGAACGTGGACAGCGCTGAGCCGGGATTGGAGTATCGGGAGCGTCACGGTTCGTCCGAATGGTGGAGACGGTGAGACGGGTGGAGACTGGAAAAACGGTGTGAAACAGAGGGAACGACAGGCGGAATGTGTACGCCGCTCTGCGCGATCGGACGGGGTCAGTTCTCGTGAAATACTGCGGTTTTTCTCGAGGTTCATCGATGTTCTTTTTTTTTTTCGAAATGCTTCTTCGACCGAGAAATGATAATGTGAATAGAATCGATTTATATGTGCGGAGACGGACATACCGGCGTACATGGAGACGGTAGTATCGGAGTATGGGAAGCTTTGAGAACTGGGCGGAATCTGGGACTGGCGCACCTAGCGGATCCCTGTGTATGGTAAGTATCGTTCTCGTCAAATCCGCTTCGGGAAACCGCCACCCTTTTCGGATTCGCGCCCTCCAGATCCGCGCCCCGTCCAGATCGCACCCCGTCCAGATCCGTTACCCAGTCCAAAGATCACGCGCCGTCAGTTGACATAACTAAAAAAAGCACCAAAATACCGACTATAGACAGTGAGATTTTTCCGATACATAATTCGCTTATATACAGAAAAACACCTCGATCTGTATATCGACAAAAAAAAATAGTATCATATAGCGTATAAATTGTTAAACGCCATTTAGACGGAATAATAGTGGAGACGGGAAGAACCGGCGTTTCTGAAAACGGGGGAGTCAGTTTCTCGAAACATTGTGGAGACGGAACGAAGGGGAGACCGTGGGAACGAAAACGCGGTCTGGACTAGAAGGAAGTCAGTTTACTCAATCGAAAAAAAAAAGGGAGACGAGGTCTAGGAAGGAAGGAGACGTGAAAAAGTACTCGTTGTTTTATTAGCGCATTTCGATCGATTTTATCGTCTTTTTCTCGAAATCGACAAACCGGAAATGAAATGATTTAATAATTATAATAGTATATATCATGATTTCGCTTTAAAATAAAAAAAATTATAGGTTCATAATTTTTTGAGATATAGAGTAAAATATTCTGAGATATTTAGAGTTGGGAGGCCCATCACTACTCTGTAACCGGGTGCGCACCCCACTAGAAGAAAAATTTCTTTTTTTTAATTGGCGGGAAAACCGAAAAACTTCAATAACTAGGAATAATTTGAAGATATCGTATAACAAAATAGTTGTTGGGTCGTTAGGGACTCGCTCACTCAGTTGCGGGGCGTACGGATTAGCTTTCCTATGACGAAGAATATATAGACACGAAAATAGCAAGGAAAAACCCCTATTTTTCCTTCACCCCCGCTTAAGTGTATGAAACCGATCTAATTCATGATGGAACATAAAAAATATAATCACGTTTCCCGTCTTATTATGGGTTCTTTCCCCTCTTGAGAAAAACTGAAAATAATGATTGTTCCCTTTAAATAATTTTAGTCTGGTCCCACCAGACGAATTCTAACAAAAAACACGGAATTAGCCCGAGTATAAAAACTAGCATGCCTTCCTATATGCCGACGGCTGCGGGTCTAGTGGTCAGAACCCGTGTGACATCAATTGCGGATGTTACGTATCGACATTATTTTTTTCTAACGAATTTTTTAAAAAATCACGACGTTTTCCGGGACCGGCGAAGGTAACGTGTGCCCTGCGGGTCGCGCATTTTTCTTAGCGTTTTGGGCCAAATTTGATCTTCGTTCTCTCCCCGTGTGTATTAAGCAAAGAATTTAGGCAGAATTCCCGGGTGGAAAAGAGTGCCCATATTGACAGCTTATATTTTCAAACCCTGGTGACCTAGCAAAGTAAAATTTGTAGGTTTATTTTAGTCGTACTATGTTAACTATTTGTAATCTCGTTGGTAATTCCTAGTACGACGATAATTGTAAACTTCTTTAGCTCTACAATTCATTCTCCCGACACCTCACACCCATGAGCTTACCATAGTTTCCACATACACAATCTTTCAATATTTAGTCTCACACGAGTCGTTTTTCTTAGAAATACCATTTTTAAAAGGGTGACTCTTTCCAAGTACCTGCAAAGTAAAGGGGCTGAAAATTTAACATTGTTATAGTCCGTACTACGTTTTAACTTATCTTTAAATTTCATTAGGTTGCTTTCGGCTGTTAGCGAGAAAACAAGCCTCAAAAACACCGATTTCAGGAACCCTATAATATGGTGGTGATGCAAAAAAAGCGTTCCCTTTATTATACGTTTGTACCAAAATTTTTATTCGATTATTCCATTTAAAAAAATTTTCCACCGAAAATAATAAAAAAAACAAGTAATTTAGGCCGGAAACTAACACGCCTAATTTGAAGATGGCATGTTGCCATGTTTATATATTCAAAAAGTAAACTTAATTCGGTTAATTACAAACGCCACATATCGTATTTTGAAAAAAAACCCGAAAAGTTCACGGATAAAGGTATGATGAAAATTTAGGGAAAATTCAGAACATAGAAAAAACAATTTATGATATCGGGAAAAAACTCGTCAATGAACAAAAAATTATTTTTGCACCATCTCCTGAGAAGTAGAGAGTAACGTTATTTCGTGCCCGAGTGAACCGTGGTGGGTACCCTTAAGATTTTTTTTACGTAATTTTTAAATGTATATATTTATTTAAAATTATTATTTTTTTAGTTTAGTCTCCCTTAAATTCCATTTTCTACGATAAATAATTTTTAGAGGTATTATGGGTTTGTGCCAAAAATTTAAATTGATTGTTTCCTTTAGAAACTTTTTCCACCAGAAATTTAAAAAAAAACAAGGAATTTAGGCCGTAAACTAGCATGCCTCCTACGGTAGTCATAACTAATCGAATAGATGAAATTGCATTTACGTATGACCATTATTTTTTTCCTACGAATTTTTAAAATTCACGAGGTAACGTTCCCTTTAGAGTGCGATTTTATTATGCTTTTTGGTACAATTTTGATATTCTTTTCCCTTATTAACAAAAGAATTAGCCGGAAATTTACCGGGAAATGCCATTTTACAGGCTTATATTTTTCAAAGCCTGTGTGACCTAGGCAAGTTAAAAATTGTAGTTTATTTTAGTCCTTACTATGTTGCACTATTTGTATCTCTTTGGTTATTCCTAGTACGATAGATTGTAACTTCTTTAGCTCTAAATTTTCAATTTGCAACCTATATCCATAGGCTTACAATCTCTAAATTTTTAACATTTATAAAAAGTTACAAAATACCATTTTTAAAGGGTGATATCTTTCCAAGTACGTGAAGTAAGGGGCTGAAAATTAACATTTTTATAGTCCATACTACGTTTTAACTTATCTTTAAATTTCATTATGTTGCTTTCGGCTGTTAGCGAGAAAACAAGCCTCAAAAACACCGATTTCAGGAACCCTATTATATGGTGGTGATGCAAAAAAAGCGTTCCCTTTATTATACGTTTGTACCAAAATTTTTATTCGATTATTCCATTTAAAAAAATTTTCCACCGAAAATAATAATAAAAAAAAGGAATTTAGGCCGGAAACTAGCACGCCTAATTTGAAGATGCCATGTTGCCATGTTTATATATTCAAAACAGTAAGACTTATCGGAAATTACTAAACGCCACTGTCGTATTTTGAAAAAAAAACGAAAAGTTCACAGATAAAGGTATGATGAAAATTAGGGAAAATTCAGAACATAGAAAAAAAACAATTATATGATCGGGAAAAAAACTCGCTCAAGGAACAAAAAATCTATTTTGCACCATCTCCCGAGAAGTAGAGAGTAACGTTATTTCGTGCCCCGAGCGAACCGTAGGTGGGTAC
Organism: Trachelipus rathkii; assembly: GCA_015478945.1. NCBI lineage: Eukaryota > Metazoa > Arthropoda > Malacostraca > Isopoda > Trachelipodidae > Trachelipus > Trachelipus rathkii. The sequence goes on from JABUQX010087282.1 coordinate 35,822, forward strand.
CCTTAAGATTTTTTTTACGTTAATTTTTAAAGTGTACTAGATTTATTTAAATTAATATATTTTTTTTAGTTTAGTCTCCCTTAAATTCCATTTTCTACGATAAATAATTTTTAGAGGTAACGAAATTAACAAAAAATTAAAAATATTGCACGACGCCCATTTACCAGAGAAACCAAAATAAAAAAATAATTACGGAATCTAAGTCTGTGAAGAATTGATAATAATCAGTTATTCACATATTGGATATTTATTTTTTTCCTTCGTTCTTAATTTTTCTTAAAGTCTTAATTAATTATCATCATCTATAGCAAAAAATCGCCTAAAGCCTGTAAGAAATGGGCGTCGTGCCGGTGTGTTTTTAAATATTTTTTGTTTTAGTTACCTCTAAAAGAATATTTTTTTCGTAGAAAAACAAAATTGTTTAAAAAAACTTAAATTATAAAAAAAAAAATATATATATAGTACACTCGCCCTCGAAAAAAAATCTCGCTTTAGGGAACGAAAAATTTATTTTGCAACATCTCCCGATAAGTAAAAACTTATTTTGCGCACCGTTCGAAGCGTAAGTGGGGACCTTTAAGATTTCTTTACGTCGATATTTATATAAAGAATTGATATTCAGGTATTCACATATCATATAATTGTTTTTTTTTCTAAGCGACTTTTTTTTCCCGAGAGAAACCAAAAAAAAAAAAAATTACGGAATCTAAGTCTGTAAAGAATTGATAATAATCGGTTATTCACATATTGGATATTTATTTTTTTTCTTCGTTCTTAATTTTTCTTAAAAGTCTTAATTAATTATCATCATCTATAGCAAAAAATCGCTTAAATCCTATAGGAAATATGCATCGTGCGTTTTTAAATTATTTTTTTTTGTTACCTCTAAAAAACTAAATTTGAGAAAAACTAATTTATTAAGGAGATAAATTAAAAAAAATTAATAATATCTCGTAAAAAAACTCGCTTAAGAACGAAGAAATTTATTTGCATCATCTCCGAGAAGTAGTAAAAAGTTACGTATTTGGTCCCGATCGAAACGGTAAGTAGGAACTTTAAAAATTTCTTACGTAGAATTTGTTATAAAAGAATTGATATTCACATATCATATAATTGTTTTTTTCTAGTGTTCATAATTTTTCTAAATTTTCATATACCTTTATCCGTGAACATTTGATTTTTTTTCCTCAAAAATACGATTAGTTACGTTTTCGTAATTACCGAGACGATCATCGGAGGGATAAATCGAGGCCGAGTTTCCTCTACGGCGTCACTATAATATAATGACGTTTCTCGATTACCATAAAAACGACCTCAAACGATCAAACGGCAATATTTCCAGGGAGGAACTATCGTTAAGCGTATTATTTATTATTATAGAATGTTTATTCTGTACCGTTTATAGGTCGAAGGTCTAAGTTCAAAATTTTGAAAAAAATTTCTTTTGAATATTTTTCCAAAGGTCGACTTTTTGTAGAGCGATTTTGATTTGACCTTTTGAGTTATAAACGGTTCGATGAAACGTCACTATTGAAACGATTATTACTTAACGATTTTCTAAGCGTAAAAAATGGATTCTAAACGCGTAGAGCCATTTATTTTGGGCTTTACGAAACGTCACTTATATGACGACGACGTTTCCGAGGTAAAATGGGCGTCGGGCAATATTTTTTTTTTTTTTAATTAATTACCTCTACAAATTATTTATCGTAGAAAATGGAATTTAAGGGAGACTAAATTATAAATAAAATATTAATTTAAATAAATATAGTACACTTTAAATTAACGTAAAAAAAATCTTAAGGGTACCCTCCTACGGTTCTCTCGGGGCACGAAATAACGTTACTCTCTACTTTTCGGGAGATGGTGCAACATAAATTTTTTGTTCCCTAAGCGAGTTTTTTTCCCAAGAGAAACCAAAAAAATAAATGAATACGGAATCTAAGTCTGTAAAGAATTGCTAATAATAAGTTGTTCGCATATTGGGTATTTCTTTTTTTTTTTCGTTCTTAATTTTTCTTAAATTCTTAATTATTTATCATAATCTATACTATATTTATTTATATTAATTTTTTTTATAGTTTAGTCTCCCTTAAATTCCATTTTCTACGATAAATAATTTTTAGGGGTAACTAAATTAAAAAAAATAATAAAAATATTGCACGACGCCCATTTACCTCGGAAACGTCCTCGTCATATAGTGACGTTTCGTAAAAGCCCAAAATAAATGACTCTAAGCGTTTAGAATCCATTTTTTACGCTTAGAACGTCGTTAAGCGTAATAATAGTTCCAATAGTGACGTTTCATCGGAGCCGTTTATAACTCAAAAGGTCTAAATCAAAATCGCTCTCCAAAAAGTCGACCTCTGAAAAAATTGAAATTTTTTTTTCAAATTTTAACTTATACTTTCGACTTATAAACGGTAAAGAATAAACGTCACTATAATAATAATTATTACGCTTATCGATAGTTCATCCCTGAAAATATTGCAGTTTGATCGTTCGAGGTCGTTTTTAGGGTAATCGAGAAACGTCATTAATATTATAGTGACGCCGTAGAGGAAACCCGGCCTCGATTGATCCCCTCTGCCGAAAAGTTCACGGATAAAGTTATGATGAAATTAGGAAAAAATTAAGAACATAGAAAATAAACAATTAATGATATGTGGATACCCGAATATCAATTCTTATATAAATATCGACGTAAAGAAATCTTTAAGGTCCCCACTTACTCGATCGGGGCACAAAATAACGTAACTTTTTACTTTTCGGGAGAGATGTTGCAAAATAATTTTTTCGTTCTTAAGCGAGTTTTTTTTCGAGGGCAAGTGTACAACCTTTATATAATATATATATATTATATATATCTATAATATATATATATATATATAATTATATTATATCAATATATATATATATATATATTTCTATATTTAGGTACTACTGTATATATATATATATATATAATATTACGTGTATATTATATAATAACATATGATAGTATATATTAGGTATATGATATAATTATATAATATATAATATATTATATGTAATTGTTTTATTAATAAAGAACTCACATAGATCCAAATTTTTTCTTTTTGAGGCATGTTATTTATAGTTAATACATTGAGTGTAGAGACGGAGGTATTTATCGCGACTGAAAAGTTTGAGAGTGGTCCGGTTGAGGTTCTGATTAATATATATTATTAATATATATATATATAATATATACATATATTAGGGATGAGTTAAGAGACTGAATATATATATTATATATAATATATTATACTATATATATATATATAATTATATATAATAATATTATATATATATATATATATACCCCTATATACATGTATGACTACCTATAGATATTAAAATAGTATTAGTGAAATAATATTGATATATCATTTTAAATTTTAGTACTCCTTTAAATTAGAATCTTTACCTATGAAAACATAATTTATTCTAAGGTAACTAGAACAAAATTAATTATAAAAACACTAGCGCAGACCCATTTCTACTAGGCTTTGAGCGATTTTTTGCTACACTTTAAAAATTAAGGTAAAAAAAATATTAAAGGTACCCTCCTACGGTTTACTCGGGGCACGAAATAACGTTACTCTCTACTTTTCGGGAGATGGTGCAAAATAAATTTTGTGTTCCTTAAGCGAGTTTTTTTCCCGAGAGAAACCAAAAAAAATATAATTACGGAATCTAAGTCTTTAAAGAATTGCTAATAATAAGTTATTCACATATTGGATATTTATTTTTTCTTCGTTCTTAATTTTTCTTAAATTCTTAATTATTTATCATGATCTATACTATATTTATTTATATTAATTTTTTTTTATAGTTTAGTCTCCCTTAAATTCCATTTTCTACGATAAAAAATTATTAGTGGTAACTAAATTAAAAAAAATAATAAAAAATATTGCACGACGCCCATTTACCTCGGAAACGTCCTCGTCATATAGTGATGTTTCGTAAAAGCCCAAAATAAATGACTCTACGCGTTTAGAATCCATTTTTTACGCTTAGAACGTCGTTAAGCTTAATAATAGTTCCAATAGTGACGTTTCATCTGAACCGTTTATAACTCAAAAGGTCTAACATCAAAATCGTCTCCAAAAAGTCGACTCTGAAAAAATTGGAAATTGTTTTTTTTCAAATTTTAACTTATAACTTCGACTTATAAACGTACAGAATAAACGTCCCTATAATAATAATTAATACGCTTAACGATAGTTCATCCCTGAAAATATTGCCGTTTGATCGTTCGAGGTCGTTTTTATGGTAATCGAGAAACGTCATTATATTATAGTGACGCCGTAAAGTAGTGACGCCGTAGAGGAAACCCGGCCTCGATTGATCCCCTCCGAGGATCGTCTCGGTAATTACGAAACGTCACTATCGTATTTTGAGGAAAAAAACGAAAAGTTCACGGATAAAGTTATGATGAAAATTAGGAAAAATTATCAACATTGTGAAGAAATAACACAATTAATCCTTTGCTCAATACCGATATCAATTATTAATATAAATATCGACGTAAAGAAATATTAAAGGTCCTCACTTACGCTTCGATCGGGGACAAATAACGTAACTTTTTACTGTCTCGGGAGATGTTTGCAAAATAAATTTTTTTCGTTTCTTAGCGAGTTTTTTTTCGAAGAGCGCAAGTGTACTTTATACTATAATATATTAATATAATTATATATATATTAAATAATGTAGAAATTTGTATTATGTCATATAGTATATATGTATTACAATATATTTATATATATATACTATATATATATATATATAAGTATATATATATATATATATATAATAATATATATATATATATATATATATATATATATATATATATATATATATATATATATATATATATATATATATATATTATTTTTTTTTTAATTTAGTCTCCCTTAAATTCAGTTTTCTATGAAAAATAATTTTAGAGGTGACTAAACAAAAATTAATTATAAAAACTACGCACGACCCCCAATTCCTATAGGCTTTGAGCGATTTTTTGCTACACTTTAAAAATTAACGTAAAAAAAATATTAAAGGTACCTTCCTACGGTTCACTCGGGGCACGAAATAACGTTACTCTCTACTTTTCGGGAGATGGTGCAAAATAAATTTTTTGTTCCTTAAGCGAGTTTTTTTCCCGAGAGAAACCAAAAAAAATATAATTACGGAATCTAAGTCTTTAAAGAATTGCTAATAAAAGTTATTCACATATTGGATATTTATTTTTTCTTCGTTCTTAATTTTTCTTAAATTCTTAATTATTTATCATAATCTATACTATATTTATTTATATTAATTTTTTTTTATAGTTTAGTCTCCCTTAAATTCCATTTTCTACGATAAAAAATTATTAGGGGTAACTAAATTAAAAAAAATAATAAAAAATATTGCACGACGCCCATTTACCTCGGAAACGTCCTCGTCATATAGTGACGTTTCGTAAAAGCCCAAAATAAATGACTCTACGCGTTTAGAATCCATTTTCTACGCTTAGAACGTCGTTAAGCGTAATAATAGTTCCAATAGTGACGTTTCATCGGAGCCGTTTATAACTCAAAAGGTCTATATCAAAATCGCTCTCCAAAAAGTCGACCTCTGAAAAAATTGAATTTTTTTTTTTCAAATTTTAACTTATACTTTCGACTTATAAACGGTACAGAATAAACGTCACTATAATAATAATTAATACGCTTAACGATAGTTCATCCCTGAAAATATTGCAGTTTGATCGTTCGAGGTCGTTTTTATGGTAATCGAGAAACGTCATTATATTATAGTGACGCCGTAGAGGAAACCCGGCCTCGATTGATCCCCTCCGAGGATCGTCTCGGTAAAAACGAAACGTCACTATCGTATTTTGAGGAAAAAAATGAAAAGTTCACGGATAAAGTTATGATGAAAATTAGGAAAAATTAAGAACATAGAAAAAATAAACAATTAATGATATGTGGATACCCGAATATCAATTCTTAATATAAATATCGACGTAAAGAAATCTTAAAGGTCCCCACTTACGCTTCGATCGGGGGACAAAATAACGTAACTTTTTACTTCTCGGGAGATGTTGCAAAATAAATTTTTCGTTTCTTCTACTTTTCGGGAGATGGTGCAAAATAAATTTTTTGTTCCTTAAGCGAGTTTTTTTCCCGAGAGAAACCAAAAAAAATATAATTACGGAATCTAAGTCTTTAAAGAATTGCTAATAATAAGTTATTCACATATTGGATATTTATTTTTTCTTCGTTCTTAATTTTTCTTAAATTCTTAATTATTTATCATAATCTATACTATATTTATTTATATTAAATTTTTTTTATAGTTTAGTCTCCCTTCAATTCCATTTTCTACGATAAAAAATTATTAGGGGTAACTAAATTAAAAAAAATAATAAAAAATATTGCACGACGCCCATTTACCTCGGAAACGTCCTCGTCATATAGTGACGTTTCGTAAAAGCCCAAAATAAATGACTCTAAGCGTTTAGAATCCATTTTTTACGCTTAGAACGTCGTTAAGCGTAATAATAGTTCCAATAGTGACGTTTCATCGGAGCCGTTTATAACTCAAAAGGTCTAAATCAAAATCGCTCTCCAAAAAGTCGACCTCTGAAAAAATTGAAATTTTTTTCTTCAAATTTTAACTTATACTTTCGACTTATAAACGGTAAAGAATAAACGTCACTATAATAATAATTATTACGCTTATCGATAGTTCATCCCTGAAAATATTGCAGTTTGATCGTTTGAGGTCGTTTTTATGGTAATCGAGAAACGTCATTATATTATAGTGACGCCGTAGAGGAAACCCGGCCTCGATTGATCCCCTCCGAGGATCGTCTCGGTAATTACGAAACGTCATTATCGTATTTTGAGGAAAAAAACGAAAAGTTCACGGATAAAGTTATGATGAAAATTAGGAAAAATTAAGAACATAGAAAAAATAAACAATTAATGATATGTGGATACCCGAATATCAATTCTTAATATAAATATCGACGTAAAGAAATCTTAAAGGTCCCCACTTACGCTTCGATCGGGGCACAAAATAACGCAACTTTTTACTTCTCGGGAGATGTTGCAAAATAAATTTTTCGTTTCTTAAGCGAGTTTTTTTTTCGAGGGCAAGTGTACCTTATATATATATATATATATATATATATATATATATATATATATATATATATATATATATATATATAGATAGAAAGGGTTATTAGAGATAAAGATGTAGATCTGGGTGTATAGCATATATAGTATATATTATATATATATATATTTATATATATATATATATATATATTATATATATTATTATATATATATATATATATATGTTATAAAATTTATGTTTTTATATATATATATGCTATATATATATGAGTTAAAGATATATGTTATATGAGATATATTTGTTATATATATATATATGTGATTTTATATATTTATATATATATATATATATATATATATATATATATATATATATTTATTAATATTTTGACTTCTTAGTCTCCTTTAAATTCAGTTTTCCATGAAAAATAATTTTTAGAGGTAACTAAACAAAATTTAATTAAAAAAACAACGCACGACCCTTGCTTCCTATAGGCTTTTGAGCGATTTTTTGCTACACTTTAAAAAATTAACGTAAAAATATTGTGCTGTAAATTCCTACGGTCATTTCGG
>JABUQX010087283.1:0-23320 GCA_015478945.1 Trachelipus rathkii
TACTTTTAAGAGTTCCTAAAATAATGTAAAAATTAAGAAAAAGCCCGTAATTTATTAGCAACGTTAAATTTTTCTTATTAAACAGAGTTTTCAAACTAAATGAAATTATTTGGAATATATAAAAAATATGAACAATTTCATTAAAAACGAGTCAATTTAAGAATCACTAACAACTATTAAATAAATCACTTGTCCTGCTTTTTGAAATAGCATTTTCAATGAAACACATTATTTTTTCAAATGCTAAATAATACCTTAAAAAACTCAATTTAAGATTTACCAATAATTTCAAATGTTTGAAATTAGGGAAATAATAATACTTTTAAGAGTTCTAATTTGTAATGCTGAAAATTTAGAAAGCAACCATACATCTACATGTCCTTTAATTTTAAAAAGTTTAATAATTTCTTATTAAATACAGATTTTCAAAATAATCAAGTTAATATTGGTATATTAATAAAACAAAAATAAACATCATTAAAAAACGTCAATTTTTCAAGACTCATTATTAAAAACTATTTAGAATAACTCTTTTATCCGACCTTTTCTGACAATTAATGCGGCATTTCATCAGATGAAAACACTAAACCGCGCATTGTATTTTCAAATGCTGAAAATCCCGTTTTAAAAACTCAATTTTGAGAGTTACTAAATAATTTCAAATGCTTGAATTAAGGGAAAAATCTCGTACTTTTAAATAGTCTGTATTCTATAAACTTGTTACACATTGTTTTAGCAATAATTTATAGAAAAAAATAGTTTAATAATTGAATTATTTTAATTATCTTATAAATCATATAATTTCAACTTGTAATATAAATTTTATATTTATAAAAACAAATATTGATATTTCAAAATATGATAAACATTTCACACGCACAGTCTCTTACTCCCCGAAGCATACATACTTAAAGCGTACCATAGAGCATGTCAATGGGATTGAAATCACGACACTAATTGGTGAAGTGTTCGTACGTCAATCCTGCTATTCGAAGTCATTCCCGATCTACGCTTCTCCGAACGCAGCCTGCTCACCCATACTTAAGTATCGCAAGCCTCCTGCCTCTCGCGCTAGTACATCACAATCGGCATAGACTCGATCTACACCACCTTGAAGATATCAAATCGCAACGCTGACGCCGCATCCATCGAGGCACCTTGCCCGTACCTACACGATGTTCCACCAAGTGTCCTCATGCACATATTTCGTTTTCACCATGACACAACTAAGTAATTGTAATTCACTTTCAATGAAAGCACAGACAGAATAATACCCCACCTCGTTACACTCCTGATTGGTGTTGCCTCCTAATCTTGCTATCCCACTGTCCATACGGTGTAGAGTGTATCTGACGTCTTAGACGAACCCTCAAGCCCTCAGAGACGTAATTCTAAACTCTGGCCTGAGGCCGTGTCCATACTGATCTAAAGCGTGGCTCAACTTTACAAATATCGTCCCTGCCACACCACGCTGCCCGATCAAAGTACACCTGCGGTTCCCTCCAAGTGCCGCTCTATGGTCGCGTATCTCCTGATAAGCGGAGGACTTTTACACCGCCGATATCCCAAACCGCATATTCATCCTACATCACGTTCTCTCCTCTCACACAGACTACGTTATGTAATAAGGCGAGTGTTCGCGCCAATGAGTGCAGAACCGACGCTCCGGTGTACGACCACAATTGAGAATTGGGACTAACACATTCCGATAATGTATTAATGATGTAACCAGATCAGTGTGGACCGGCTACGCAACACCGAGCCAAACGTTCCGTAATACATAAGCTACAGCAGCCTCGGCCGAACGGTGTGCACAGTGATTATCGCAACCAACTCACTGCTAGATCTTCTCGAAACTACATCCGTCTGACTGACCAGCGCAGTCGTCGCACTCCACGACGATCCGAGTGATAATATTCCCAACTAGAAACCACTCAGGCGCCACTTATAGCATATAACGCATAGGAGTGTATCGGGCACACTAAAAAGGAATAGGAGATGATTCAGTATTGGTATTCGAGATAGGCTAGGGCCGTCTTATATTCTGTGTGAATCAAGACAGTATCAAGAAAGGGCGTATAACAAAAAGGTATCGCCTCTCAAACTCTCTCGCCACACTAATAATACATAAAGTGACAAAATGGGATAGATTATTATTATATTATAAAAATATTATTATTTAATTATAATTATTTATATATAATAAATTAATAAACTATAATATATATATATATAGTGATTTTACTTATATATATATACAAAATCTATATAAATATAATATATTGAATATAGTATAAATAATATATACTATAATATGATATAATATAAGTTATTATATAGATAATAATTATAGATATGATATATAATAAAAACATTATAATATATTGATAAATTATGGAATTAAAAATAAAAAATAAAACTAGTACTTCATATATTATTTACTATTGTATTACATGCAATAAATGTCTGTAGCGATTTTTCTTTAAAATTTAATAACTTCAAGCCTCAAACGAACTCTCTGATTGATTAAGTTGGACCTATCTTGATATTTATATTAATAAATTAGATGATCGATAGAACCACAAAGGCAATAAACAAACAATATCACTTATGTGGCTAAGACACTTTGATACTCCATCATGTGTTACGACTTTTGTGGGAGCTATTAGCACTATTGATTATTTTTTCACATATGGTAATAAGTATACATACAGATGATGAGATATTAATAGTTGTATGCACAGAATAGATAGTAAGACGATAGCTAAAGAGCTAAATGGGAGTACTTATTATTCTAAAAAAAGAAAGCCAAAGGGAATAGTGTCCGTGATCCTATAAGAACTCATTTGAAATAAATTTTGTCTTAAGCAATATTACCCTCCAGAATAAGGTATATCAATGTTTATTTATATGAGAAATTGTAAGAGTATTAGACTACAATTATGAATAATCCAATCCGTGTTTAAACTACTATTTCTTACTATTAAAGTAACTATTACAATTTACTAATATATTTTATTATATATAATTATAGTAATGTGAGAAAGTCTATTTAAGACCTTTTATTCTCTTGCATACCATTTATATATGATCATGATATCATTAAAATATTTATAATATTAATAAATAATGTAACCACATAAATAATAAAGAGTTATAAGAACCAATTTGGTTGAGTTTATCTAAAACACAGAATACTGATGAATAAATAACTATATGTATACTCATTGCTTATGGTGATGTATGACGTATTCTACAATCCAAGCTGTAAATCGTAAGAAATGGATGATTTCGCCTTTCTGTTCGCTATCTATACATAACATTTCAAATATCCACCACTTCAATCACTTCCAATTAGCATATACTTAAAAATACACATACCTTTATCATCTCACATGAAAATCAAATATACAACACATCAGAAACTTTATGGCACACTCTTCTAGAAAACCTCTTACGACATCCCTATCCCTTATATCCCTATATGTGGAGAGAAAAAATTACCCACATCGGATGTGATTTTACTGCAAAGTATAATTTAAAATGAGACACCTAAAGATCTCGTGATTGTATAGAAGGCGATAAGGGTTGACTGGATGATTAGTTTAAGCGTGTAACTGTTGCCCTACTTCCGATATTATTGTTATGCCAGGAATAGCATTAATGCTTACGAATTGCATACCTCATATAGAAAAGTACGTTTATCGCAACATGTCAAGCTGTTCTTCTTTCGAGATCTATTCTTGAAATATATGAATTGTTATGTCAGGATCTACTGGAATGTCAGAGGAAAATAAAGGTTTTAGAGAATGACGACGAGAGTTAAAAGATGCATGTGTCTTTTTGTATTATAGAAAAGAGCTTGTCAAATTTGATTCCAGCTATATGACTAGTGACTTGAATACCAATATATAGAAATGAAAACTGTTGGAAATAAATTGGTGAAATAGTTGGTTGTGGTGAAAAAATCGTAACTTTAAGATGTTCTTAAATTTCGTTAATGTGAATGTGACTTTATAAATTCGTTGTAATGCTAGAATAAGTTTGGTTGGAAAGGAAATGAGAGGGGTTACAATGAATTTGCAATTTTAATTTTGTTCCAAATACTTTCAAGTCATTCTTAGTTGTTATTAATCAGGGGTGAGTATGTGATCCACTAACTAATGAATATATTGTATGGGTAGAATTCTAAGGTTTTAAATTTAAGTTATAAAATTTTAAAACGTCAAAATTTTGTTTTGTCTATCTCAAGGGTACACATCTAGACAATATTAAAAAATTCATTAAAAACGTACAATTTAAGACACGGTATGTTGAAGAAGTCTTGAGATTAAACATTATGGGATAATCTGAAGCATTTTTTTTGGATCGGTAGATAAAGGTAGTAGGTACGAGATTCCAGTGTTTTCATTTTGTTCCACATGATCTGGACTGGCCACCCAAATATAAATAGTTTTTGTTTTTTTTAATTAGCATTTTCTATATATTATACAGTTGTCACCACCACTCACTGGGGGTGCCCCAAAACGACAGGGGAGGCCCCCCATTACATAGAGAAGGTATATATGGTGTATGCTTCACAAGTTCATCCTTAGCCAAAATTACGCAATTGCAAAGCTCAGTACACCAGAGCTCTTGTAAAAAGTAGGAGGATTAAAATTCAGCAGGAAAATACGGAAAAATACAGAGTAAGAATGGAAGCGGCAATTCCACAGAAGCAGATGTTGAGTGGGGAAAAGGAAAGAAGCACCCACAGCGACTACTAGCTCTGGAGTTGTACCTTTAAATTATGTCTATACACAAAAACTCCAATGTGCAGATACAGTTACACCCTAATTGTTTTTCATGACATTATGAGGGCGTCGTAAATGTGAATTTAGAAAACTCGACTTTTAAGGAGTTCATAGGTTTTTGATGAGGTGGTAGAGCGTTTGGCTGATAAGCTCCCTTGAGCAACCTTATCCTCTGTGTTACCTATAATATGATAGAGAAAGTAACACCACAACATGTCGTTCCACAAAGAGTAGAAAGGGGTCAAGTGCAGTAAATTTAGTGTGAAAGTACAGAACAGTTTATAAGCGTTTTGGCCGGGTGAATTGGACCACTTTAGGTATAACTTCGGCTCCCGACTCTCCCCTATTGCACTTTTTGGTATTTTATTTTATATTTTTGAAATATCAAGGCTCCTTGTCTCCTGATTAATTAGCACAAACAAAAAAATAATAATGTTAAATATAATAATAATAAATAATAAAAGTTTTATTTAAAGTTTGAATAACGCTCAGTCACCCCAACCTTCGAGGGGTGAATCGGACCCCCATTGAGGGGTGAATCGGGACCATCTGTTTAAATTCCTCTTTTACGTTATAAATTCAATTTATTTTAATTTTTACTAATATAATTAATAAGTTTTATTTTCATTATAAAATTTTACGTAAATAAGTAATAAAAATGTCAATAATGATAACTAATACAGTATATAAAATAAGAATAAAATAAGGTGCTCCAATTCACCCCTCTCTACTCACTACAAAAATTTTGAACACTATTTTGAAATTTGTTATTTTTTTATATAAATTTCAATTTTATTTAATTTTTACTTTAATAATAATAATAGAAAGTAAGATATTTTTAAATAATTATACGTAATAAAAAATGTCAATAAATAATACGTAAAATACGAAAAAACAATGGTTATGGTCCGATTCACCCCTCCATGGAATTATTAATACAGGCGGGGTAGAACTCGGAACCAAGTTAAATGACCTTCGTGATGTGTAGCCACATAAATACTGTTTTGGAGCAAATAATCTATACTTTGCCGTTATATTAGTCATAACCAATTACACTAGAAGTGTACCACGGAAAAAATAATTAAAATCCATCCACAATTTTTCATTTTATAATGAAGTTAAAAAAAAACTCATTTTTCAAAAGTGAATTCTATTGAAGGGCATTTTGTACCCTAATTTATTATAACATTTTTTTAGAAATATAAAAAAACTTTCTAGAATAAAGATGATGTAAATAAAACTTGTATACTACCGCGTGGCTATTTTGATTCACGTCAAGCAATTATTTTTTTTTTTTAATTGTTTAATATTTATTTAGAGTGACGGAATCCTCCCATAAACTACCCAAATGTAGGCGGGCTCTGAGCACCACCGCTCCAGACGCGCTAATAAGCCTTTTTCGGCCTCATTTTTAACTCCTTTCAGATCGCTGTCCAAAAGCCACTGTTTTTGTGAAACCAGAGTCCCTCCGCCCCCCAGAAATAATGAGAGCTGCATAGACTCTTCATAACATGGGCGGATGAGACCTCGTGAATTACACATTATAGCAGGGACAACTGGTAAAATTTGTGTAAATCAAAAATTTCTCTTCGTAAAGTGTCTAATGATCTATAACGTGCCATCTTGTAAGAATACCGATGGCCACCCTAACAACCGTTGTTAAAAACTCAATTTTAAGAGGTTTACCTAAATTTATTTCAATGATGTTGTATGATATTTTTAGGGTGATGAGATTTAACCCAAGACATTTTTTTGTATAGTTGTGTTTTATTTTGTTAACCATGGGATGTGGGTTTATATTGTCAACAGGGAGAGACACTAAGTGAGACTTGTTGAAAGAACCATTCAGAAGAAGTTCTAAATGATAGTAAATGTCAGAAGTTAATAAATATTTGCTATGGAAGTTGGGTTTGGTTAAAGAATTGAATTTCAAAAAGGTATTTCTATCCAACAAGAACCTATTTTAATTTCAGATTCAGAAGAGGAAGAGGAAGTGGTGGCAGATTTGAAGATGAGAGGCGAAAGAACTGTTTAAAGAGGGAGCAGAATTGATTGAGTTGAAGAATGAAAGAGGTCAAGTCATGGCAATGTTAAAATTTGTAGACGTTAGAGGTGTGCAGTGAGAACGATCTATTTATGAAGTAGGAAAATAAAGTAGCGATAATACAGAAACCCTGTGAGAGTGAACACCAAACTATTGATACAGATAAAAAGAAGTTGCCCCAATATTTTTAATAACATCCGACGTAAAAATCACATTTGAAAAAGAAAAACGAGTGGACATTAGTAAGCAAAGATAAGGATTACGGAAACCCGAAAAGGATGGAAAGACTCGATGCTAAGAAAAGCCAGTATACAGCTGTTTGCCATACTCAGTCCAAATGGCTTTGTATATGTCAAGCGCCATTGCGCAAGTCTGCCAGTAGTTCCTATAGTTCCAAAGAGCAAAAAACCATAAATCAGTTAGATAGAAAATATATCGCCAGTAGAACCGCGAGTGGCGAAAGGCGTACTGGCGATCAGAATAAGTTTCCAGATTAATCTAAGAAGTGAGAGTAAGAAGATTTTCAAAAATCTGTTAGATAGTTAACTAAGTATGTGAATCGAAAAATACGAGAGTAGTTGAAGATATTATCAAGTAGTGCTTCCTATTTTTGCAGAAATATGATTTGGACATGTGTAGTGCCTTCCAAAGCACTGAGGAAAGTATGTACTAGTATTTGGAGAACATAGAGTAGAAGATCATAGTTGAATAGGGGCGGGGATTTCACAGAAGCACACTTCCTCAAAAGCTCTTCGGAGGATTAGGTGATGCCTTATGGGGCACCTGCTAACGGTACCTAAAATTCTAGATTTTTAGGTGGCCCATGCTTTAGCCGATACATATAATGGTAAATATTCACCGTAGAGCAATATATATATAGAGACACTCCGGAGTAGTGCGAGAAACGGATATTGGGAGAGTAAGGTAATTGTGCAGAATTCAGATCCAAAGGGTTGAGGTTAGAGGAAAATAGTGCGAAGACTGATATAGATACAACTTTCAGTTTGTGAAATGCGAGAACATTAGCAACAGACTCTTCAGATTCGAATAGAGGATTTTAAACCTATCCGAGTACAGAATTGTGCTAGAATGTTTTTGGGCAAGAGAGGCACAGAAAGATTATGCTATACCAGGTAATAACCCAGTTTTAAGATTACCAAATAATTTCAAAATGTTGAAAAATTTAGGAAATCAGGTACTTGTTAAGGAGATTGTCATAAACCTTAGCGTTTATGTGTGAAAAAGATTGTATAGTAAAGACGGCACTTCGTCGTTTGAATATATGAAGTTAGTTATATAAGCGTTTTTATTAAAAACAGGGTTTTCAAATTAATTGATCGTAACATAATATATGGTATAATGAAAAGAGAATGTATAAAATATTATTCCATTTAAAAAGTCATTAAACATGCCTCAAAAACTATATTTAACTAAATTTCACATTGTTCAGCTTTTTTGAAAATTGCATTTCCTATGAATGAAACACATTATTTATTAATTTATTTCAAATTGCATGAATAAATGCCGGTGTGACAAAAGACCCAAATTTTAAGATTGACACATAAATGAATTTCCAATGTGAAATTTAGGAGAATACGATAACATATTTTCAGAAGATTCTAAGAATATATTGATGTTGTAAATATATTAAGAAAAAAGACCCCCGTAATTTCTCAGTTAATAAAGCATTTATATTTAGGATTTAAGGACTTGCTTGCTAAACAAAGTTTAGAAAATTTGCTGAATATAAAATGGAAATGATGATCGAAAATATAAAAACGAAGATACAATTTTTATAATCATGATAAAAATGATTAATAAATTTCTTTTTTCTGCTTTGTGAAATTGCATTTCAAGAAACACATTATTTTTTTCAAAGTGTGGTCTAGAACCAATACCGTTAAAAACGTCTCAATTTTAAGAATTTTAGAACCAAAATTAAGTTTCAAGAAATGATATAGATATATATTTAGGAAAATCGTACTTTAAGAGTTCTAAATTGGTAATGTTATTTAAAAGATTAAAAGAGCGGTTCTATTATAAGGAAGTTTTAAGAAAATTTTTTATTAAAAAAAGGTTTTTACAACTAATGAAATAATTTGGTATATAAAAACTAATATGAATCGCCTATATTCATGAAATTTCTCTTAAATGGCCTAAATTTCCATCAGATAGATTTTACTATTAATAATTTCAATAACATTTCTGCTTTTCTCGCCATACAATACTCCTCAATGATATACATCTAAAATTATCATTTTTTTTCATAAATCATTCTGAAAATCCCGTTAAAACTCAATTTAATACAGTATTTATACTAAATACATTCTCTCAAATGGTTGGAAATTTTGACACAAAATTTTGTCGTATACTATCTATTAACTGGCTAATACTCATATGGCATTACTGCTCTGTAAAATTCAATAAAACCGTTCATATCCTTACAATAGGTTTATTAGAAGTTAATTTTTTTTATTAACACGTTGTGACACACATGATAAGCGATTTGCCAATAGGAAAGGTATTTTTATAACAACAGTAATTGAAATTTCATTAATAAAATACAATACGTTAATTTGTAGAGGACAGCCTAGAACACTCATTGTTACTCATTATACACTTTAGTAACAGAGCTCCTTGTGGAAATTGCATATGGTTAATGAAAATCCACAATTATAATACATTTATTTTCTCTCAAATGCTGAACTATCAACTCTCCGTTAAAAAACTCATTTTAATGAATTTTATACACTTTTTCATTTATACAATAATTGTGCAATTAAATGATGTGATAAATTTTATTATGTGTATATAATAATTACAGTATACTTATTAAAGAGTTCTATAAAATTTTGTAATGTGAAAATATTAATGGAAATATATAGTGATTATTATCGTAATTTTAGAAGTTATATTTCTATAATAAAATAACATTGGCTATACCTTCAACGATAGAAGAAATAATTCCCTCTCGGTTATATTTTTAAACAAATAAGCCAATATATTATTTCGACCAATTTTTTTTCATTACACAGTCAAAAATATTAAGACACCTAAGGAACAATTAATAAATTCTTCATTTCTGCTTTTTAAATTGCATTTCAATGAAAACACATTTATTTTTTCAAATGCCTGAAAATACACCGTGAAAAAACTCAATTTTAAGATTTAGGAAAAAAATAATGTCAGAATGTTGAAATTTTAGGAAAAATCGTACTTTTAGAGGAGTACTCTAACAATGGATGATATATCGAGATCGGGTTATATTTAAGTAGAAGATCTAAGTGTGCATTTAGCAGGCAGATGTTTAAAATTTTTTTAAGAAAAACAGCGGTTATTCTTCATTTTAAGTGATTTCTTATATAAAAACAAATATTGAAATTTCATTAAGAAAACAGCTCAATTATTTAAGAGAGCCAAACCTCATTAATAACGAGATTCACTGTTTCTGCTGTTTTTTGTAAACTCTGCATTTCATAGAGACACATTACGTTTTTCATATATATGTCTTGAAAATTCATATACCGTTACACCAAACTGCATATGTCTATGATATTAACAACATACTCAATTATCTGCTAAATAGCATGAGGATTTGGTATTTAGGAGACTAGTCATCTCCGCGTACTTTAAGAGTATTCTAGATGTGTATGTACATGTTGTGTGTGGAAATTTGATACGAACAAAGCGTTAACCTCTTTGTCAACAGAAAGTTAAAATTTGTGTTATTAAATAATCAATGTGTTTATTCTACAATTTAAATTTTTGAATATATTTATTTTGTGGTATTATTAAAACAAGATTTATTGAAATTATTCTTTATTAATAAATCGATTCTAATTTATAAGAAACAATTTCCAAATACCAAGAAATTCACACATTTTGCATGATTCTATTTGAAGTAATATGACATTGCTCTCAAATGAATAAAACTATCCGGAGGTATGATTTGTATCCCTCAAATGTTGAACCTGAAATCACCTCGCCTATAAAGAGACATCTCAATCTTCTGATTTCCAAATTAATTTCAAATGTTGAAATTTATGAGTAGGAAAAATCGTATACTTTTAAAGAGTTCTAATTTATTATATGTTAGAAAATTTAAGATCAGAATAATTTTTAGAAGTTAATAATAAATTTTTTTATTAAAACTGGTTTCAACATCTAATGAAATATTTGGTTATATAAAAATCAAATATTGAAAATTTCATTAAAAAACGTCAATTTAAGACACCTAAAACTATTTAATAAATGTAACATTTTCTGGCTTTTATGAAATAGCATACTTCATAATGATACACATTATTTTTTCAAATGCTGAATAAATTTCCCCAAAAAAACTCATTTTAAATATTTTATACCGAATAATTTACAATAATTGAAAAACAAAAAAAATCGTACTTTTTTCAATTTCACTATAATTTTGATAATGTGATAATTTAGTAATAAATAAGCGTAATTTTATGAAGTAAATTTTATTTTATTATTTAAAACAGTTTTTCACAACTAATGAAATATCTTGAATATCAATTAACAGTAAATATGAGAAAGTGTTTACTTAATATTTATGCTTTAGTTTATATTTTAAGAAACTCAAAAATTATTAATTAATAAATTCTAACTTATTCTGTGCTTTATTAGATAATAATATGTCAACCAGTGAAGTCCTATAATATATTTAATTATTTTTTTCTCAAAATTGCAACAAATCCCCTAAAAAAACTCAATTTTAAGAATTTACCAATAATAATATTATCTAATAAAATGTTCCTATTATATATTTAATAAAATCGTACTTTTAAGAGTTCTAAATTCGTTAATGTGTAAAATTTAATAAATCAGAGAATTTTTTAGAACGTATATAAAATTTATTTTATTAATAAAACAGGTTATTTACACAACTATGAATATATAATTATGTTATATTAATAAATAAAACAATAAAGAAATAGATGTTGAAATTTCATTAGAAAAAGTCAATTGTAAGACACCTAAAAACATTTAATAAATTGTTTTCTGCTTTTAAATTAGCATTTCAATAAGAACACATTATTTTTTCAAATTGCTGAAAATACCGTTAAAAAAACTCAATTTTAAGATTTACCAAATAATTTTAAATGTTGAGAAATTTATAAAAATCGTACTTTTAAAGAGTTCTAAATTTGGATAATGTGAAGATTATAGAAGGAAAAAGCGTAATGATGATAGAAAGTTAAAATGATTTTTATTGAGAAAAAAATATTTTTTAAATAGGTTTTAATATATTGGTATATAAAACAAAAATTGTATTTAAAAAGAAAAATACGTCAAATTAAGACACCATAAAACTATTAATAAATTCTCTTTTTCAGCTTTTTGAAATTGCATTTCAATGAAAACACATTGATATTTTTTCAAATGCTAGAAAATACCGTTAAAAAACTAAATTTTAAGATGCGCAGAAATTTAATTTGCAAAATGTTTGAAATTTTAGGAAAAATCGTACTTTAAGAGTTCTAAAATTTGTAATGTGAAAAATATTTGGTATAAGCGAGATTTTAGAAGTTAAATTTTTTTATTAACAGGTTTTCTTGTCAAAAGACATTAATAATTAAAATTTAATGATATAAAAATATTGGAAATTTCATTAAAAAAACGTCAATTAAGAAACCTAAAAACTATTAATAAATTCACCTTTCAGCTTTTTTGAAATTGCATTTCAATGAAGACACTTATTTTTTTCAAATTGCTTGAAGATACCGATTAAAAACTCAAGTTTTAAATGTTTAACAAGAAATTAATTTCAAATGTCTGAATATATGCAAAAAGAAGAATCGTACTTTTAAGTGTCTAAATTTGTAATGTGAAAATTTAGAGAAAAAGCGTAATTTTAGAAGTTTAAAAGTTTATTTATTAAAACAGGTTTCAAAACTAAGAAATATTTTGTATATAAAAACAAATATTGAAATTTCATTAAAAAACGTCAATTTATGACACCTAAAACTTTTAATAAATTCTCTTTTCAGCTTTTTGAAATTGCATAAGAAAGGATAAATTCGATTTCAAATTATAAGAACATTTAATAGTTTTTATTACATTTAGAATAAAAAAAATAATTTCAAATAGTGACATTTAGTGAAATTTAGGACGTACTTTTAAGAGTTCTAAATTTGTAATGTGAAAATTTAAGAAAAAAGGCGTAATTTTAGAAGTTAAAATATTGTATTAAAACAGGTTTTCACAACTAATGAAATATTTATTATATATATAAAAAAGTCAAATATGTGAAATATTGCAATTAAAAAACCTGCATATTGAAGACACCTAAAGAACAAATTAATAAATTCTCTTTTCATTTTTTAAGAAAAATACACCATAGAATAATTTCTTCCTTAAAGGAATTTTTTTTTTTAATTATAAATTGCCTTAAAATTGAAACAAAGCCAGATAAAAAACTTAAATTATTTTTTTTCCTAAATTCTTTCTATATTGAAATTCTGTAGTCAGATTTCAAATACCTTTTTTAAAAAAGAAAAAAAAAAAGCTATAATGAATTGGAGTAAGGTTATATGAAAAGATGAGAAATGAATATAATTCTTTTTCTATTCAACATACTCTATTTTCATTTTTATTACACATTAATAATATATCAATCGAATGGAAAACATTATTTTTGTAAAAGGGATTTTTGCCAATAGTCGGAAATGAGGATTGAGGATAAGCTTTTTCTACCAAACTGAACTGATTTGATATCTGAGTTCAGATTAGCAAATTATTTGGCTAGTTTTTTTCCTTTTGTGTTTTGTTCCGTCAAATTCCGGCTAGATATAAAAAAAAAAAAGATTTACTAGATGCATTGCCCCTTTTAGTAAAACTTTACGTGCATTTGAACGTGCCCCACAACAAATTTGATTCAACTCGATTAGCCCATTTTAAAAATGTAAGAAGAGTCTTAATCTCTTTTTCTTCTTTTTCTTGCCCACTCTCTCACACTCACTCTCACCGACACTCTCCATTCTCTGTCATACACCAAACTCTTTCATTACTCTCTTTACACTATCGATAATATAAAAAAAAATTCTAAAATATTTTTTTAAGACCTTAGAGGAAACTATCGCGATTTCTCATCATACCCATTTTCTTCTTCTCTCTCCAGCACCTTGACCCCAGACTAGACCGCTGTGCCCAATCCTTCAAGGTCTGTGGCAATTTTCCTTCCTCTATCTTCTAAATTAATTTGACCAATAACCTTTCAAATGTCGTTTCCGATATATAATGTCGATAGATTCGAGATGCCAAATGATTTAAATAGCATTCATATCCATGTGAGTAAAGTTTTAATCCGAAAGTGGTCTTTAATCTATGCACATAACAAATACTAATAAAAATATAACCTGATCAGCCAAAATTTGAAACATTGAAAGTTTCTATTTGTTAATAATTCTGAGAGGCCGTTATAGATTATGATTTATCACTGAAGATTATATTGTTCAGAACTTGTTTTGCATACTTACTATAAGCAAAACAAAGAAGTAGCAAATAATTTCTATGCTCATAAAGCTGTAAAGGAATTACACGGACCTTTTCTCTATCCTGTTAGGGCTACATATAATGATTCGCTGATGCTGTTGCGCAGAACTTGTTTTTCAATTTTATTATAAGTATAGCAAATTAGTAAAAAATTTCAATATCCGCATTGGAAAAGTAATGAAAATTTCAGAGATATTTAGAGGTTTGTGTCAGTCTTGGGGAAATAAATGATCATCTCCGATAAGGTAATGAAGATGCTACTGTAATTTCAACATTGAACAATGGTTGTATGTGGTGACCTACTCCTACATCCATGGAAACCTCCATTTATTCCATTCTTACAACTTGCTGCTGCTTGGAGCGTGCGCGATTGATTGCCAGCACACTGGTCGCCATAATCCCAATCTTTAACTCTTTAATTCGACCTTAAAACTCGATTCTACACGGGCAATTAGTCTAACGACAGTGGCCAAACAACAGCAATCATAATTTACCTTTTTCTAACCTCTTTTACTTACTTGAGGTCATGAAAATTGCAAGAAGTGCTGTTTATTGTAGCATTATTTTGAGATGTTTTTTTTATTTTGTCGAGGAGTAAAGGTTGTAGTTTTCTTTAAATTTGAGTTTGTCACCTACCTGTTCTTTCCGGAGAAGAAACAGTAACACTTTAAAGCAGGAAGTTCAAAACAGTTAATTAAGAAAATAAATCATTTATGTCCAGGATAATTATACCCTACTTTCTTATCAGCGCGCATCTTCAAAATACTTTAAAGTTCCGCTTTTATTACTCACCATCTGTGACACAGCAACAGCTGCATCTTTGTGATCGGTAAAACCAATTTAATGCACTTTAAGATCGATAAATAATACCTGTTTATTTAATGCGATTTTAAGGATAAAAGTCTTTACATATTTGGATTCCTATAAGCTATCAAAGAGGCAACACCACAGTATTTGTTAATAGTAGTTAATCCAATATTCGCTTTTCAACATTCTAATGCTCTTTATAATGTTCTGGTAATGATAGATAAATGAGACACAATACTTAAAGGATAGTCCAAAAAGCTTAAAAGGTACATTAATTTAACAGAATCATTAAGTTTAGGGTTATTGCCACATTCCATAAACTGAATTTAAAAAAATTTGAAACTATCTTTATTCAAATCACCATCAATATAGCACAGGTCATATTGGTAATTTTTACATTAGTAGTGGTGATCTCATGTTATTTTAAGGCCTTCACACACTATCCAGAATATTTAGGTTCTGTCTTAGCAGTCTCTTTACTTAAAATAAATTCTTAAAGAACTTAATTTAATTTCTATCTAAATACCTACTATGTTGTATAATGGAATCTCCGAGTCCATATCTAGGCCTTCAAGCTCAGTTTCCATCAAAATATCAATCATGCTTTCATCAATTCTCTTTGATTTATAGTTAATTTAATTGCGGATTCACGATTGAGTGTTGAATAGTATTGTTCAGCAAAAGTAAACCCAAACACGGTCATTTAGTATTTTAATTCATTTACATTATTTACTCTTTAGTATACGAGTTTTTAAATTAGACTTCACTTTTTAAATTTGACAAAATTGTCCATTTTGTATCCAAAATTCAAAATTATTTACTTAAAAATGCCTGTATTTGGTGTCCCAATAGAATCAAATATATATAGGCCTGCAAGCTACCCTAGGGCCTCAAAACTTTTGTCAAAATGAATTTCAGCTGATAACGATAGCCTATATTACAAAGCACTATTTTTTGTACAGTAATCATTATTAAACATTTTTTTTTTTAAGAAAAGACGTACTGAAGCAGACTTTATTTACTAACATTATTATACTTTATTAATTAATAAGTTATTAAAAATATTAACCTAAAACAATCTTGAAGAATCATTCACAACTACAGCAAATTTGTTTAAATTATTGAACAAAGATATCGATTATTATCGATTAATGAACGAACGATATTTCTATCGATTATTCTATCGATTATTACTAATCGATCTTAATAAAATATCGATTATTCAAAAATTAATTGAATCGATTCACTCCATTTCAGGAATTATCTCCATTCATCTTCTTTGTGATAGCACATTTTTTGGCGCATGCGGTAAGACTGCTTTAATTTCGAAAATGTTGAAGTTATGAAACAGTTAACTGAATAAACTGTTTCAAATCACTTTTAGGTAAATTAACTTTCATTTCGCTAAGCTGTCACTTGATGAATAAATAAAAAATGTTGTAAGCTTGGTTTGAACATTTTCAAAATGACGGTTTTACTTATTGAACACTTTTCAAAATGGCGATCCTATAATTTTAACTTTTCAAAATATAAAAATTTTTTTCATTTTTGATAGAAGTGGCTCTTGTCGCCACCGGACTTACTTAATTGCTGCAAAAACTAAATAACTTAAAAAATTTTAATTATTTATTTACCATGTAAATGAGAAGTCACTAGCTTATGTTAAGACAGAAGTGGAGACTTTACGCTTCGGAGGCACCTCCTAAAAAACGCTTTAATATAATTAGTAATTTGCAATTAATATTGAATGCGATTATATAATGAAAGGCAGGAAAATCCAAAGGGGTTTGAAAAGGTTTCCTTTTCAAAAAGGACATTTTAACCCTTTTAAAGTAACTAATTTTTCACCGAGTATACTGTAAACTCTAAACAGTTTTTACTGAGGCCAATGTTTCTGGGCAATTGGATATGAATTATGTATTGTAATAGCCCGTGATATAGACTTTAAGACACTTAGTGTTTTGTCTATATTAATTTGATTGTATGCTATAATGGCGTAACAAGTTTTATTAGTTAATGAGAATATCTCAACTTAATGACCGATACTAAATATGGACAACGTATACGGTTTCGCAGATATTAATGAATGAATTCTCGAGAACTTTTTTACTCGATTTGGGAAGGCCACGTGACCAACCGGGAGTGATATGGATGAATTTTTAAGCTTTTATTAATACTCTATATGATATTTTTATACTGTAAGTCCTAAATTATAAAAGACAACATATTCTACTAGTTTCTAACTAAATTTTCATAATAATTATTATAACTATGATAATTATACTTACTGACAAGGTTGCTTAAAAAAATACTTTACAAACTGCGCAACTTGACATTTACAACACAACCACGGAACCTATATAGTATTTATTATATATATACTATTATTATATACTATATATATATATATATATAATATATTATATATTTATTATATTATTAGTGTATATATATATATATTAACTATAGTAAGTATATTGTAGGCTCACCTTCGTCCCAAGACGTGGGTAAGTCTGCGGTAAGGATGCACACGGACAACAAACGTATATAGAGTGAATATGACGCAAAGTTGAAAAGGAAACCCAGCTTACCCGTGCTTTCATACATTCTAGTGGAGAACTTGTCGCGTCAGAAAATCCGCCTAGAGCTTAACGGGGCACGACGCCATACACATAATATGGCATCTCGTCATGTGGGGTTCTTTGCCTTGGCCAGACGGCTGGGACAACCATACCCCATTACAAAATCCCGTCATTAACTCCTATTATGTACTTTTTCTTCTCGCCGATGCCAAACTCACATTTTTTTCTTCATATATAATGTAAAGATATCCATTTATTTATGTCAATTTGTGTACAATTCGCAATAGTCCGAGTTCTGACTGTAGATCGAGTCATTATTGGTTACACCGACTAACTAGATATCAGAGAGTGCATAACAGCACCGGCTTTAACCCACGTAAAATATACGAATATTTATTCACTGAACATAACAGACAACTGTACCTAATATCTCAAAGTCATTTAAAAAATTTACATTCTCATCCTGCGAAGGGCAAAATCTGAAATAGTGGCTTATTACATAAAAATCTAAACCTGACATTAGATTAAGTCTTACGTAGATGTCTTAAAATGTTAATATATATGAATGCTAAAAATATAAAATTATAATTTGTAATTATATCTTTTTAAACATGTGTTAGCAATAAATAATTAATTGTTAGAACTCTGCAACTCTCGAACCATCCGTCGAGGTTTACGAGACGAACCGGTAGAGAGAATTCTACCCATAAATATATAAATATGCATCATATCTTTGCAAAATTATTTTCTAGAGTAGTATTAACGAAATTAATATTGAATATATCAAAAAATAATTATGAAATTGGAAGCTTAAAGTAAAACTTCTCTAACTAACATTTATTCATCAGTGATTATCAATATATATTATTATTAATATTATATATATTTTATTATTATTCTTAATTAAATTCATTCATATCAATATTATTAATTATTATTATTATTATAATTTTATATAATGCATCTCTCCTCCCTTCCGAATCCCCTCCGATACTCCCTAAGCCCCTTCTTTCCTTTCATAGACTTCAAAGCGCCTGAGAGAATTGCCGTAGCACTGGACTCCTCCCCCTTTTGACTGGAAACTTATGGCGTGACTTGAATTTCGGTCTCTATTGATGCTTGTTCACATTGGTTGGGGAGGAACCACTTAGAAACTTGCTTAAAAAATTTAATTTTAACGTGCTAGTCTCTTCCAATTTACGAGATCCTGTTGCCTCATTTATTCTAAGTTCCTCTATCTCCCTTATAGATTAGAAATTTAACTTTTGATTTTGTAATATGGATCTTTCAATATAAAAACCACTAATCAAGTTTAATAATCTTAATTCTCTGGCATTATGAATCTTATATATGTTTCGTTTTTTATAATTAGTTATCACCCCACTATTTCTTGTGAATATCATTACCTTCCTGCTAGCTATTAAAGAAGCGTGATTTTCTAACCTTTTTGCTACACATAAATACTTTTAAAATATGAGAAAGCTCCCTCTATGATTCATTCAATACTATGCAATGCAGAGCGTAAATCTCGTTAGACCCTTTCCCATTCAATAGCGCGCTAGTAATTGCAACCTCTCTTACCTTCAAATACAAACACAATTCAGTTTCCTCGTCAGGATAGAACAGCAACGGGTATTTCATTTTTGCAATTTTAACCTTGTTAAAGACGTCTTCAGTTTCAATCGTCCACGCTATCTTTTTTGTTGAATAGGGCTTTCCCTTTGATAAATTTGTTAGGGGTTACAATAAGCTTGCAGCATTGGCCACATTACAGGGGGAAAAATTAAAATCCCCGTGGAAGCCTCTTAGCTGTTTTATGTTGGTTGGTTTTGCAATTTTCATTATTGATTGCACCTTATCTCTATTTGGTGTAATTCCCTTTTATGCCCTAATTAAAACTATAGCTACCGAACGGACAGATAATTGTAAAATACCTTTGAGGTTCCTCATCTAAAGGAACGTTATTATATACCTGAACAAAATCTAATTTGGAGAAAAATTTAAAATCTTGCAGTTGAAAGATAATATCTTTCATCTTTAGGAACGTGAAATTAACGGACGTTGACCTTTGGTTCAAGAATCTTAAGTCAACTACAAATCTAACCCTTCCGTCTGGCTTTCGTAAGAATGAAGCTGGGAAGGCACATGAGCTATTTGTGCGGAGTATCATCTTCGCTTCGAGCAATTTATTTATCGCCTCTTTAGCGCTTTCATATAAGTGTGGTGAAATATGTCTGTTTTTTAATTTTATCGGTTCTCCTCTCACTTCAACCTTGTAAGGCTAGTTTTCAGATATTTCAAAAAGGATTCTCTCCTGTAACGAGCAAATTTCCCTTAATCCTTTACCCATCCCCGCAATTACAGCACAGTCCTCCATGTGTGTGAGGTCTATTACGTCACCACCCACACATAAGCAAATCTCATTTCCCTTTCCTTTTTAGTTTTTAATATGCCTTCTCACCGTTTTAATTGTCACTCTGTTAATTTTAAATTTGAATTTCATATGGGTTTACGAAAAAATCCGTATAATTTTTAACTAATTCATTTATTAAAGGAAAGTCGCATAGTGGTATGACAATCTTAAGTTGGGAGAGAGGAAAAACAGAATTTAGAAAATCATTAGGAAGAACATTCTCGATTTTTGATAGAAATGCTCAAATCCGTTTCAGGATCATTAATAAACACGCCATGACTTAAAAAAATTAAACAAGATAGCAATGCATTTTTCCTATTAAAAAAAGGCAACACCCCACCAAACCCCACACCAAAAACTCCACACAACAAAATGTTCAATAACCATTAAATATTAACTGACGATACTAAAAATACAAACTAAAGAATATTTGATTAGAACAATACATCACAAATACAAATAACACTATACATCTATATCAGACCAACGAATTCATTAGTTAATCTCTGCCCCGATATCTTTACAGTAACACTCATAATAATGATTATATTAATATATTTATCACTAAGTCGGTAGCATACAAGCAAAAGAACAAGACCTCTTAAAAGATCGCAATATTATACACTCGATTCGAGATCTAAGTAAAATTAACATTACGCCTGAGCCGTAAGTGAAGTTAAGTAAAGTTAGGTATGGAAAAAATTTTTCCTTATGAGAAGAAGGGTAGCCGGCATAGCCGCCGCAGGTTCTCAGCTATGGTTACCAAATGCCTTCACTTACTAGCGCCGAAGTTTAGAGGCAACGCTACATATACAAATACATAATACCAAGTCTAAAATTCAACACTTACATTAGCACATTACGGTTAAGAGTATGACAGAGATGAACATTCTCTTTAAAACTTCTAACGCAATAATACAATAAGAAATAATATGCAGTTATATACTTTCTAACAAAATCAAATAGGGAGAATGTGTACCATCCTTCCTAACAAAATCAAATGGGAAAATGTAATATACTTTCTAATCAAATTATTCCATGCTCCTCTTGTCAGCGAGCAGCTATACTATCGGTAAAGGTACAGAAAAGTCGCAACCTAATATTGATAGAACAATTTAAATATGCAGCTCCGCGCAACTCACGCAGGAAACACTTATCTTTACAGTATTATTATATTATATTAATCGTTCATCATAGTCAAATATATATATTGATTATTAAGTGATTATCATATTGTATGTTTCATTATGATCTATTATTATTATATATAATAATTAATCAAGAACCGAATATTCATTCTTCATATTAACTTTTATTCTGCATAGTTATTAATTAAGTGTTTCCAATTCATTATTAAGTAGCATATATTACATTAAATTCAATGTAAAACTTCAAAATTGTTGCATTGATCTTACTTGGAACACTTTCACAGAATCAGACCCCAACTATAGCAGCACTAAATTCTGATAAAATCCATGAAAATTGGGTTTGCCGATGGCATACATCAAAGCGAACCAACAACGCAACAAAACCACCAAACAAAAAAAAAACAAACCCGGCGAAACAGCCACTCCACCTCAGCTCGTTCGAGGTGGGCCACCATGAGAGCTATTTACTTGCTTATATGTAAAAATCTTTCATAGAGCGTAAAATTAAATTATCAAATCCCTTTTTTCCTCGTAAATACCATTATGAGCTCCTTTCAGAGGGGCGATTGAACATACCTTACATTTTTGAAAGTTCTAAGACCCTAAGATTTGTGGTCTTTCCCGATTACCGCCATGGTCAGATAGATCTTTCGAGTTTCCGCTGCCTGCACCGTAATTTGGGAGAGTGGAGAGATGGGAGTACATTGGGGGCGAGCTTCCTTGCACTTATAAGCTGATGAAGTAAACATTTTGTGGTATGTTAGCACAATCTCTTTGTTATTCGTGCTGGTGTGGTGTTGCCAGTCTATGCTGGACTCGGGCTCCTTCCCGTGAATATCTCTATTTTCTTCGTCTGGAATTGATATTTTTGCGAGTTGGCAGAGCTGTTTTTATCACATCGGTGACGTTTTGGGCCAAAATCTTGATTTCTCTAATCGTTTCTTCTTGGGAGCTAATTAGGCGATTCAAAATCCGTTCATGCACGGAGGATTCTCTTGTCATTCCAGTGGATCTTTCTTCGCGTATTTGTACGGAATTTATTGCCGCCCATCTTCTTTCTCTGTATGCATATTGTTGATTCCATTCTGAGCGTAGAAATTTCTGTATAGATTATCAGATAATTTTACTAGGTCATCGAAGCTTTGATTGCCTTAGTAAGTCATCAAACTCATTTCCGTCTGATCAGAAAGTTGTAACAAGAATAATTCTCTAATTGAATTTGAGTCACTTTCCGAGCAGATCAAAAGTTCCTACTCTCAGAACATCTTTCACTTTGCTTGCATAAGCGCTGGGCATTTCGTCTCTTCGCATTCCCACCTGGAAGACTTCTTCTATTTGTGCCCTTAGGGTGAGAGCATACACTTGTTCTATTGTCTTTATTAGTTTTGAGTAACAGTCATCTTGAAGTGGAAACCGGACCGAATTTATTATCCTACTTGGTAAAATAGAGGCTAAAAATCTAACTCTTTCTCGAGGGTCCGTCACATCATTTAATTTGAAAACGGCATTCGTTTGATGTAGCCAAGCTAAAGGATCATTTTCCGAAAAGTGGGGCATGGTTTTTAGTGGAAGAGTCTTAACTCTCCCTCCTAATCCTTTCAATGAGTCAGAAGATAGGCCACCCTTTGTTCGTTTCGAGGTCATTTGGATAATCGGTACTTCATTGTCGGACTCAGTCTCATATTGTGAACGAAGAGTCAGCCTCTAGACCGTTGGAGGGAGTTTGTTAAGTAGGGGTGAAGATCTTAAAACACTCGTGGGAGCATTTTGAGAGTTACCCTTTTCCCCGCTGTGTGCTTGGTGACTTCCTTTTGGTATAGGGCATATTTAGCGGGTTATTTCTTCTCTTTTTTTTCATTCTTCACTGTTAGATTTCGCTGTTAATTCATTGTTGTTTCACCGTTAGTATACTTGTCAAATTATAATTAGAATATATAGGAGTTGTTCGATTCAATCTGTTGGTCACCAAACACTTGTAGCGCTATATGACTGAATTAATAAAAGAGGTTTTCGTTTTTAAACGT
>JABUQX010087284.1:0-7500 GCA_015478945.1 Trachelipus rathkii
AATAATTATATTAATATTATTATTTATATTTTATTATATTTATATATATAGTATATATATATATATAGTATATATATAGTATGATCTGTAGTATATATATATATGATATAGTATATATATATATATATATATATATAGTGAGTATATATATATTATATATATATATAATGAGGAGAAGATAGCTTCGTTCCTAGTGAACCGTAATCACTTTTAGAAAAAAGACAAAATCAGGTCCGTAATAAATTCCCCTAACTCATTTACTTTTATTGAGAACATTTAGAAACTTGTTGTCTAGGCCTATCTTAATAACAAACTCAATTTTACGATATCTCTTCGAAAATTTGAAAGACTCCAAATTAGATACTAAAGAATAGACATTGGGTCGTTGTGGGGGCGACGGCGTCTATATATATTAGTAGCGCCATATAACATCTAAATTACGTCAGAATTTTTCAACACAAATATTGATACTCAAATCCTGGAGTCAATTTGGGGGAAAAAAAGACAAACGGTTAGAGTTTCAGAAAATCGCTCGAAATTGAAGTTTTACAACTCGACCAGTTATATCTCTCTGAAAAGCTTTTTATATCAGAATATAATATATATTATTATAAATATATATATAATTATAATTAAATATATAATTATATTATATAATTGTATATTATATATATTATATATATTTATATATATATATATATTATATAGTATATTAATATATATATATTATATTATATATATATATAGTATATATATATAATATATCACTATATATATATATATATTATATATATATATTATATAGTATATATAATTATAATATATAATATATATATTATATTTATTATAGTATATATATATATATATATATATATAGAGTATTATATATATATTGTATAGTATATATATATATATATATAATATATATATATATATATATTAGTAAATATATATATATATATATATATATATATATATATATATATATATGATTATATCTATATATATATATATTATATATTATGTATATATATAATATATATAATTATATATAATATATAATTGAATATATGACCTTTATAATAAATATATATATTATAGTATATATATATTATATATATATATATTATATATATTTATTTACATATATATGATAATATATAGTACAACACACATCTCTATTATTTATATCTTGTATATAATATCTATGATATATCAGAAAATAGTTATAGTAATTAAAAAATATATTTTAATTTCGATAAAAATTAATTTCTGATAATTTCTTCTGTTTAAATTGAGTCTTTTGATTATTTTAACTGAAAATAAATTATAATCATTATTCGTGAACGTAATATAAACATTTGAGTGAATGTGTATTTATGAGAGAAAAGCAAACTCCTGGGTGGGAGATGTAATAACTATATGTACAACAGGCACATGTCTGAATCTTGTCTAACTGTTTTTTAGTATTATGAATTCAAAAACCATTTATGACTCTGGTTAATACTCGTACCAGTAATATATATATATTATCATATATATATATATATATATATATATATATATATATATATATATATATATATATATATATATATATTTATAGTTATATATATATATATATATATTATATATATATATATATATATATATATATATATATATATATATATATATAAGTAGTATTGCTACAGTTTGACCTCCTCCACCCTTTTCGATATGAAGGAATAGAGATATTTGCTTCAAACTTGGAATATAATCTATATATGGGATAAGCTCGAATCCGTGTAAATTTCAAGTCTGTATATAGAGGGGGTCACCCCCGAGAGCGTAGCCGCTACGAGCCCTCGTTTATCCCTTTTCGATGAACACCCGTCCGAGAATGAGGCTTTAAAGCATCACGAGATTAGGCCGAGCGTGATGACGTAATCTCGTCGCAGACGAGATTACGTCAGCGCGCGAGAGCACGCGCGTGCGCATACACATACACATTATTATTATTATTACGCCGAAGATTCGATTTCCGAAGGAAATCGAATCTGAGTCGAAAAACGATCCCTGTAAGGGATCGTTTTTTTTTTACGCACTCCGACTTTGCTTTCCGCCGAGGTTGCTTCTTCGCATCCGGTTCTGAGTCCAATATATATCTACATGGGTTAGAGTTAACGTATCGCTTTCAAACTTGTATACTGTTTCTAAATGAAGGTTGATAAACTGATCCCTCGCAAAGTTTTTGGTGACCGTAGGTCACCCCTAAGGGGGTGTTGCCCCTTAGCGCCAAGGTCAAAATTTCGCCTGAACCATGTTAAGGCTTAACGTATTGGCTAAAAATTTGGATTGAGCTATATGAATGACGCAATCTCGTCGGAGAACCGAATTACGTCAACTCTGCATCCCCTAGGTGGGGAGCGTGCCCCCCTTAAAAAATTAAAATAATCGTATAAAGCTGAAACTCAGAGAAAGGCTGGAAGATTCGGAGTCGGAGACGGAGTCGGCGTCGGATTCGGCTTCGGAGTCCAGGGCCCCCACCGGAGTGGGGTCCCCAGTTTGAAAAAAGAAGAAGAAATGCATGGAATGCAAAACAGAAGAAGAAGAAGAAGAAGAAATGAAGAAGAATGAGGAATGAGGAAAGGAGGAAGGAGGAAGGAAGAAGAATGAAGAATGAGGAGTAGGAGAAGGATTCAGAGTTGGTAGTGGCACCGGTGCTGGAGCCGGTGCGGTGCTGAGTTAATAAACAGTCGTATAACAACAATGTTGAATGTCCTTATATAGGGTTAGTCAGAACCCGTAGAGTCTCGAATATTAGGGTTATAGTCCGTATAGGGTGCCTAGGACCCCCATTAGGGGGGGGGTCCTGACTGAAAAAAAGAAGCACAGAATGCAAAACGAAGGACGAAGGAGGAAGAAAGAAGGATGAAAGATGAATAAAAGAAGGAAAGAGTGGAGAAGGAGTCTGACTCAGAGGAGAAGGAGTTGACAGCTGCATCGGTGCTGGAGCCGGTGCGGTGCTGAGTTATTAAATATTTGTGTAATGATACAATATAGGCGTCTTTATATATGTTATTGGGTCCTGTAGGATTTCGAAAATAATGGTTTCAGAATCATAAAAATAAAAAAAAAAAAAAAATAAATAATTAAATAAATAAATAAATAAATAATTTCTTATTCTTTTTATGTTTATAACTTACAAATTTACGTTTTTACATACCCTAAAGCAGTAAATCTTTAAATCAAACTACCATCCAGCCAGCATCCAACCTCCCTCCTGACCATCTGTGATCTATTGATCTATTGATTAAGGTCACATTTTGAGTATCATTTTTGGATAAACATAACATAAAATCAAGTTCTTTATACAAACATCAAACAATATATGTTGACGTAACAAAGTTTTCACAGTAATAAAGCTTACTTAGTATCATCTGAACTGTGAATATAACTCACAACGAGAAACCTAACACATCTTAAACACGAATAAACGGTTAACGTTAACAGAGTTTCACACTTAACAACAGTAAAGTAACTAGCATAACATCCAAAGACGTACCATATTCACACTTTGTCAAGCATATCTCTAACATATTATCGTTAACCTTACACTGTCACAGTAACATTTAACAAAAATTTATCACAACATTGATTAATTATCATACTGATCAACGAATATACTCTAACATAATAAGGTTTCCTCATCAATAAAGCTAACATGACGTAACATGAACTAAGAAAATAATGTACAAAGACAAACCTAACACATCTTAAGCAAGAATAAGCAGTCAACATTAACAAAGTTCCACACTTAACAACAGTAAAGTAATCTAACACGGCACAAAACGTAACCTATTCTTACTTTTTCAAGCATACTCTATCATATTAGACGTTACCTTACCTCTGACACTGTAACAGTCACTTAATGAAAGCTTACTTAGCATCAATCTGAATCTATGAATATAAACCCCCCCCAACCGACCAAACCTAACACATTTAAACAGGAATAAACAGTACGTTAACAAAGTTTCACCCCTTAACTAAGAACAGTAAATGTTAAACTAACATAGACATCCAAAAACGTAACTTATTCACACTTGGTCAAGCATGTCTCTAACATAACAATGTTAATCTTACAATGACACAGTAGCATTTAACAAAAATTTACCATAACCTACGCGTAATTAGTCATACAGACAAAGAATATAATGCTAACGTAACAAAGTTTTTCACATTAAGAAAGCCACCGTAACATGAAACCAGAACTAAGAATATAGTATATTACGACAAGCCTGACACATTTAAGCAAGAATAAACTGCTAACATTAACAAAAGTCCAAACTTATCAACAGGTAAAAGAGTCAATAAAGCGAACATAAGCGGGAAGTAAACAAGTTTTCATTTTTTTTATAACATATAATTTTCTTTGGAAAAGTGCGTTATATAAATACATAAAAATATATAAATACATAAACATAAGTTTAAATTTAAAATATATTTAATTCATCTAATCAGAGAACATAAGATTCAAGTTGGGTAAGTTCTATATATCTCTTCTAAAAATTCATCACCCTTTGAAAGGATGTAAGTATAAAGGCCTTCAGCAACACTAAACTATTTTTCGGCATATTTTGATTCAGCAGCACTCATTCTCTCATACAAGAGAGAAGAAAACTCATCCAAGCTGAGTTATTAATGCCTCCCTGTATACTGCATTATACGGGAAAACCAACATGTTTCGGTGTAAATATCATAGATTAACACCATGTGCTATATGTATTTGTCCTCAAGTATGTTCAACTCGTAAGATGGATGTGATGTTGTAATTCGTTTTTTATTTTTAAGCAATGCTGTAATATTTCAGGTGTTCGAACTGTGAAACCCTATACATGTGCGATAGAAGGTTAACACAACTCGGTGGGTTTGCGCAGTAGTGGCGTACATTCAAAGGGTTAATAATTGTCACACGACGAGAACCAACGTCTATCTACTAGAACCACTTATGTTGTCTTCCCAGTTAGATATTTTTCACTAAACGTTGATCTTTCGGATAACAAACACTTATCCTCTACCCATGCAGCAACGATGTCAATAATCTTGATGAATCCATCAGCACAAACGAATAAAGGTCTATTATTTTGACCCTTTGGCAGAAATACAAGCAACGTAACGACAGCCATTTGGTTTACGATTAAATATAAATGACACATCATTGGAAATAAACGAAACTCATCGTGAAGATATCAACAAACAGATGTAGAGATGCGAGGAGATGTCATCGTACAGTACAGCGGTAAAAATGGCCTACTGACTGGAAATCGTAATGCGTAAGACAAACCCTTATAGTAATGGAGATTTCTTTCTTTCAGCCATGCAGAAGAAAGTATAACAAGAATACAATGCAACGAACGAACCATATCAGTTCAAAAGGGTAAATATATTCCTCGCTAGACAACAACAACAACAACAACAACAACAACAACAACAACAACAACAACAACAACAACGTCAACAACAACAACAATAACAATAACATAGTACAAAATAAGTTCTTTATAATACCAACCGACGAATATATGCTAACGTAACATTGTTTTCATATTAATAAAGCTAACATAGCATTACCGACAACTAAGAATATAATGTACAATAACAAAATCTAATGCACCTCACCCCCGAATAAACTACTAACATTAACAAAGTTCCATACTTAACAACACTAAAGTAGCTAGTACAGGGTACAAAACGTAACCTATTCACACTTTTTTCAAAAATATCTCTCCAACATGATATTGTTAATTTTACATTAACACTATTGATTTACGTAGCATTTCGAGTATCATTTCGGATAAACATAGCACAAAATGAGTTCTTTATATACTAACCTGCGAATACAGGCTTAACATTACAATGTTTTCACAATAATAACCTAACATAAAGCATCATAAGTGAACTAAGAAAAAATAATGTACAATGACAAAACTAACACAACTTAACGCACTAAATAAAAGCTAACAATTAAGCAAAGTTTCCACACTCAACACCAGTAAAGTAACTAGCATTGCATACAAAACGTAAACCTATTCATACTTTTTTTAATACGTTCTTTATATCACCTGACCCGTCCATGAATATTCGCCTTCCGCAACAAAAGTTTTAGCATCAATAAAGCTAACATGTCACAACCTGAACTAAGAATATAATGTACAAATGCAAACCTAACAGACCTCGCGCCTGAATAATCAGCTAACATCCTGAAAATTCCCTACTTACCAAAGGTAAAGTAGCTAACAGGTCATACAACTACACGATATGTTCCCTCTTTTCCCGCATATCAGCAACAGGAAAAGACCGTATCATCTTAACAAATTCCTTAAAAAAGTTACCAATCTATCAAAGATACCAGCATTTGAGACTAATGAATTGACACTATCATCACCAAAGTATCAACTCATCTCGAGTATTAACATCATTTTGAAACTATGATAAACGTAGACATTTAGCAAAATTCTGGGCAAACCTAACATTACTTAACAAAAACTTAACCTCGGCCCACGTTCTAACACATCATCGTCAAGTAACACAGTATTATCTTACAAAACTCATCATTTCTCTAGTAAATCAGTGTTAATTTCACACAGTCAATAGTAATCTTTAACATAACTGTACCTAACTTACGAATAAACAGCTTTCATTAGCCAAGAGTATCTAAAGCAACACCACCTCCCGAGAGAAAACCCAATGGGATGCGCACATCGAAAGGGTGTGAATCCTGAGAGAGGGGATCACCCCGAAGGGGTGTAAGGGGGCATTACCCCTCCGAAGGAGGGGTAAGGCCCTCAGCCCATCCTGCCCCCTTTTAGAAAATTATCAGTTCAAACTGGAAGATTTGGTAGAAGCGCATCATACAGAGTCGATTTGATAGCGCTGTAAGCACTGTAAGCACTACGTGGAGATCACCCCAGAGAGATCCATGAAGACCCACCTCGGGGTACCCTGAAGGGGGTGTAAGCGGTAAGGGCGCAGCCCTTTGGGCTGTGCCCTTATGTAATCAACGTTTAGTGAAATATCTAACTGGGAAGACAACATAAGTGGTTCTAGTAGAATAGACGTTGTGTTCTCGTCGTGTGACAATATTAAAACCCTTGATGTACGCCACTACTGGAAACCGCCATCGAATTGTGTACCTTCTATTGCACATGATAGGTTTCAACAGTTCGAACACCTGAAAATATTACAGCATTGCTTAAAATAAAAAACGAATTAACATCACATCTTAACGAAGTTGACATACTTGAGGACATAATACATATAGCACATGGTGTAATCTATGATATTTACACCGAAACATGTGGTTTCCCGTATAATGCAGTATACAGGAATGCTTTAATAACTATCAGCATGGAAGAGTTTACTTCTCTCTTGTATGAGAGAATGGGTGCTGCTGAATCAAAATATGCCGAAAAATGGTTTAGTGCTGCTGAAGGCCTTTATACTTACATCCTTTCATAG
>JABUQX010087284.1:17500-20000 GCA_015478945.1 Trachelipus rathkii
GGAAATACATGGTTTAATAAGATGAGCATACAAAAATATACCTGGGTTAGTTGAGTGACAGGTAATTGTGCTCTGCTTGATTATGTATGTGTATGTCAAATGGAGAAAGACGGATTGTTGGATGTAAACATCTTAAAGGGTGCATCAAGGAGTATATCTGATCACTATTTGGTAGAAGCAAAGATAAAGATGTAAAGAGGGTGGAATAAAATATTGGTATTTAGCAGAAAGGTAGAAGAAACAAGAATAGAGAAATTAGAAAATGAAGAATATTCAACATAATACGAAAGAATTTTAATAGAAAAATGAGGAATAGTAAAAGAAAGAGAAAAAGGAGAGCAAGAGGGATGATATACTTCTAAGGAAAAAATACTGAGAACTACAAGGAATGTTTATGGTGTAAAAAAGATTGGCCGAAAGAGTAAAAGAAAAGATAGCGAATGGTGGAGTAAAAAATTAGATATTATTAAAAGAAAAAAAGAAGGTTTTGGCAAAATATTTAGCTATTAATAGCCAGGAAACATGGAAGGAATATAAGAGAGTTTGAAATGAAGTTAAAGTGAAAGTTAAAACTGCAAAGAGAAGGGCGGTGGATTGGATAAATTATTGCTAATTATCAAGAGAGGAATAAACTGTTTTGAAGGAAATTAAAAAAGTTTGAAATAAAAGAGAAAACTTCCTAACTGGAGTAAAGACTTTGGAGAAATGTAGTACAGGATGATTGATAGGGAGGTGGAATAAAGGTGGAGAGAATATTTTAAGGAATTATTAAATGCTGGAAGAGTAGATGAGGTGGAAGAAAGAAGACAAATTAGAATAGAAAAAAATATTTCGGAGGAAGAGTTTAGAAATGAAATTGTAGGATATATAACAAAGGATGAAATAGTGAATGCTTTGAAGAGGTCAAAGGGAGGAAAAACTTCTGGGTTGAATGCTATACAAGTAGAAATGTTGAAAAAAGGAAGTAACATTATCGTGGAATGGCTGATGAGATTATTCACTTCAATTTGCAAGTGTTCTAATTTCAGAAGAATAGGTTTGCTGAGTGTTGTAGGTAAAATATACTCACGAATTTTGATGGAGAAAGTTAAAAGTATTACAGATAAACAGATTTTTGAGGAACAATGTGGCTTTAGGTAGGTCGAGGATATGTGGACCTGGCATTTACCTTAAAAATTCTGTCACAAAAGTTCTCAGAGAGGAAGAAAGACGTTTTTTTTCTTGCATTCCTGATTTGGAAAAGGCATATGCTAGAGTACAAACAGGAACGTTGGGGAGAATATTAGAAAGTTATGAAATAAATGGTTTGTTATTAAGGGGAGACTTCATAGCAAAACCTCAACTATTCCAAACCGATAAAAGTAAATATTTTTTTGATGAACATATTATGATATCTTCTAATTTTTTGAAAAAACAACAAAAAAAGATCTGTTTCGTTTTTTGAACTAGTTTAGGGTGAAGAGAGGAATTCTTTTTTTTTTTGAATTTTCCACAAAAATCTTTTTTGCCTTATATAAAAAATCTTATGAATTTTCAAGATAGTTTCAATTGTTTTTTGCCACTAAAACTATACTCCAATTTAGTGTGGTAATACATTTTAGTTAGACACCTAAAAATAAAATAACTGATTTTTAAAAGAAAAAACAATTTCTACAATCTTTTTGAAAAATACCTTTGAAATTTTTTTCGCACAGAAGCGTCATCATAATACACACACCTTACACGTCTACCAAAACATTTAACTATAAACGTCAGTTATGTTTACACGTTTATATGTGAGCTTGGTACCAAATTTGAAGAAAAAAACATCTGTTCGTTTTTTTTTTAGATGAATTTTTTTTATATCTCATGTAAGGAAAAAATGAAATGCTAGAAAAAACGCAAATAAACATTTGGAAAATTTTTCATTCTTTCGATCGGTACTTAAAAACTTTTATCCTCAAGCACACACACACATATAAATATATATATATATATATATATATATATATATATATATATATATATATATATATATATATATTTATATATATATATTTAACAGTATAATAATAATAATAATTTATATATTATATATATATATATATATATAATATATATATAATATTATATATATTATATATATATATAATAATAATATATATCTAATATAATATATATATATAGTATATATAATATTATATATATATATATATACTATATATATATATATATATAATATATAGTATAATATATATATATATATATTATAATATATATACTATATTATATATATATTACGGTTCCAAGCATACCTCTATTGATTTAAATAAGTACAGAGTTTCAAAGCAGTGATGTCGAAGTAGGTGACTTGAAAACTGGTTCGTGATGCCTTCTTTTTCGGGGAGGCGGATCGGACTAGTGGCCGAGCCTAATGTACATTGTCTAACGGCGACGCTGTTGTCGATGGTTCGAGTCCTGGCGCAAGTGAAATTTTTTTCGTCTTATTATTGCAAATTTG
>JABUQX010087285.1:0-2500 GCA_015478945.1 Trachelipus rathkii
ATTTAAATTTAAATCATGTTAAAATAATCATCAATTTTAGAATCGAAAACTCTGAATATGTCCGAGGTTACGGACGAAACCGCGTCATATCTAATAAATATTAAAAAATGCCTCCTTACTTTCTTTGAAATTATATCTAGATAATATAAGAAAATAAATGAATATCAAAAGAAAATATTTAGGGAATTGGAAGTAAAAATTAAAATTATATTAAAACAAAAGCTGATGTAGAATTTCCAATTATTATTATATTATTATATGATTTTATTATGTATATATTTATTATTTATTTATCTTTAATATTATTATTATTATGTTTTATTATTTGTAATATTATGTTATTATCGCCATTCACAAGCGTTGACACTGCCTTGGTTCCTGCTCCGCACCGCACCGCTCAACACGCCATCGCACCACACCGCACCCCGCGACCGCACCGCACAGCACCGTACCAGATTAAGAGAAGATGGATTACGACATGATATCTTATCAAACTTGTCACCCCGTTTAGGGTCACGCAAAACACCTCGTCATAGAAAGACTCCGCTAGAATTGATAAAATTCGTTAACACCTTCTTATAAGAACTTTTTCTAAACAAGGTTCACGTAGCCGGAGGGGTTCTGGCCCCCTCCAAAGAAATGACCCGGCAGAATGACGAAATTTGGTATATACCCTTCTGACGAGGTTACGTGGCAGTGCACCCCGGAGGGGGTGATGGCACCCCCTTCAAGTAGGAAATGGCCTAAGATGAGTATTCGTATACATCCTTCTTAAAAGCTAACCTCGTGCGCCAGGTCACTTGACACTACACCCATTAGGAGGGCGAGCCCCACAAACACTGGAAATTGACATAAGAACCATAACTTGTATACACCTTCTTATGGATGTGCAAAACCTGTCTACGTCTACAGGTTACGGTCCTATCCGATAGGTTGTTGGCTGAGCCCCAATACCTTGAAAGCGACATATAACGATTAAACTTGTATACACCTTTCTTATGATGAACCTCGATCGCCAGACGACGTTACGTACCACAAACGTGCAGAGGTTTGGAGCTGAAGCCCCAAAACCTTGAAATGGTCTCTAGAAAATGAAATTTGGTATACACCTTTCTTATAAGAACCTCGCACATCAAGTTACTGGCCGGCACCCCCGGAGAGGGTTCCCCTCCAAGTAAAATGACCGTAGAAGCAAGAAAGAAATTGGTATACACCTTTCCTATTAGTCAGCCCTTCTCAACCTGGGTTCGTGATAGTCTAGGGTTCCCAGAGAGCACGTGTATGTTGAAACAAAATAGAATAGTCACGGCAAATGGCAATACAAAAGCGTCAGAGCTCAGCTTAA
This sequence comes from Trachelipus rathkii, assembly GCA_015478945.1. NCBI lineage: Eukaryota > Metazoa > Arthropoda > Malacostraca > Isopoda > Trachelipodidae > Trachelipus > Trachelipus rathkii. The sequence continues at coordinate 1,346 of JABUQX010087285.1, forward strand.
TTACGCTCACAAAACATATACATATCCATTATAATATATATAATATAAATATATATATATATATATATATATAATATATATATATATATAATATATATATATAAATATATATATATAGATATAATATATATAATATATAATAATATATAAATAAAACTTACTTACTACTTCTACTGTCCTCCCCCAGGAATCCTGGCTTGTAGAAAACCACACCGTCAGTCGACTCAGCATGCTTTTCCACTCGGCTCTGTCTTCCCACAGTCTCTCTCTGTATTTTCCTCCACAGCAGGTAGCCCACATCTCATCAACGAATCTTGCAATGACTCCTTCCATCTCTTCCTTGGTCTTCCTCTGAGTCTTCCTTCCATCCGGCTCACTCCCATGTTTCTTCGCCAGCCCTGTCTTCCTGCATCCTTCCAAATGTCCCCACCATTCTGATTTTGCCACAATCTATCTCCTCACCATAGGGTCACTCGACTCCCTTCTGACCTTTCATCCTTTATTCTATCTTTCTAGTCTTTCCGATTTATTGCTCACAAGATCTCATCTCCGTGCCTGTATCCTACTTCATGCCTTTTAGTAGTACACCATGTCTCTGCTTCGTATAGCAATCTAACACTCCCTCGTAAATACTTCTTTTCACCTCTACACCCATATATTAATCTTTCATCATACACAACCCTTGCCGCTCTTCCTAACTCGTTTTCCTATGCGGATCTCGCATACACCCTCTCTGCGTTCCACCCAGGTATTTGAATTCTTTAACTTTCTTCAAGCCTTCTCCATTCACCATGATCTCCCAACCTCCTCCCCCTCTCGCTCACCATCATCACCCTCAGTTTTTCTCTACGTGTTCATTTTAGCCCCTTGCTCCAAGTTTTTCCGCGAAACATCTCGTAATCTTTCCATTCCTTCCCTACTTTCCACTCCACACCGCCAAAATTCATCCGCATTCCATAATATTCTCCCTCCATCCCACCCCTCTTAACCTCTCAAGACTTTTCACAAGATAAAGCTGATGAACAATAAGGCACAATACCTTTCCGTTACCCCCTTCGCCACCTCAAACCATTTTCATTTTTATACCCTGTTCTCACATTGCACTTAGCCACTTTGTAGATACTCTTCATTTATTTTCCTATTTTCTTCAAAAAA
>JABUQX010087285.1:10000-30000 GCA_015478945.1 Trachelipus rathkii
TACACATTTACTTTTACATACCCTAAAGCAGTAAATCACTAAATGAAACCACCATCCAGCCCCCATCCAGCCACCCCCCTGACCATCTGTGATCTATGATCTATTGATTAAGGTCAAATTTTTACTAAAATTTTTCATGTTTTACATCCCATAAAGCAGTAAATCACTAAACAAACCACTATCCAACCTCCCTCCTACCACCCTCCTGTCCATTGATCTATTGATTAATGTCAAATTTTTACTAAAATTGTAACGGTTTTACATACCCCTTAAAGCAGTAAATCAACTAAATCAAACCCACTATCCAACCCCATCCATCCACCTCCTGGGCCATCTGTGGATCTATTAATCTATTTATTAAGGTCAAATTTAACTAAAATTGTAACGTTTACATACCCTAAAGCAGTAAATCACTAAAATCAAACGCACTATCCAAGCGCACCACCAATAACAAAGTTTCCAACACATTAATAAAGCTAACGATAGCATCAACTGAACTAAGAAAAATAAAATGCACAAAGACAAACCTATCAAACCTTAAACACGAATAAACTGTAACATTAACAAATTCCACACTTAACACAGTAAAGCAACTAACATGGTATGCAAACACGATAACCTAATCTTACTTTTCAAGCATAACTCTAACATGTTAACGTTCTTACAACAACACAGTAACATTAACTAAAATTCTCACAACAAGGTTAAATATCAACAGAGCAGCGGAAAGTTGCTAACGTAAACAAAGCGTTTCTATCATTAATAAAGATTACGTCCATCATCGAAACAAGAATATGAATACACAAAGACATAAACCTGGACACATCTTAAAAGCACAAATAAACTGTTTAACCATTTAACAAGAGTTCTCTCTCACTTAACACCAGTAAAGCAACTAACATGGTATGCAAAACGTAACCTTATTCTTCATCTTTTTCCAAGCAATCTCTAACAATATAACGTTAATCTACATTTGACACAGTCAACATTTAACCTAAATTTCTCACCCAGACATTGCGCGTTTAATTATCATACTAATTCAACGACCCCGAGCTTCTCTAATTATAATATAGAGTTTCCACACCAATTAAAGCTAACATGACTAAGCATGAAACTAAGGAAAATAATGTACAAAGACAACCAAACACAACTTACACACGAATAAACTGATAACATTAACAAAAAATGAGTTTTTATATACTAACCACCGAATATATGCTAACATAACATTTTTGACATAATAAAAGCTAACATAGCCATCGATATTAACTAGGAAAAATGCTACACGACAAACCTAACCACAACTTACGGCCCTAATAAAACTGTTAACATAACAAAGTCCTCAACTTAACACCATGTAAAGTAACTAAATCTTACATACAAAAACGTAGACCTGTTCATACTGTTTCCAAGCATATTCTCTAACATATTAACGTTAATCTTACATTGACCACAGCTAACATTTATCAAAAAAAGTCAAACCAACTAACCATCATAAACCTAACGAAGTAAATACGACCAAAGTTAAAGTTTTAGACTTATCTCTTTTTAGACTCCGCCTCCCTTTCAGAAAATACCAAACTCTAAACATGAAAAAAGATTTTACGCTTTAACTATTTGCATAAAGTGATGCAATACTTATATTTATTAACCCTCTGGCAGAATACAAGCAATGTAGGCAATCGCCAAATTGAGTTTACCATTAAATATAAATGACACATCGGTGGGAATAACGAAACTCCTCCTGGGGAAGATATCAACAACAAGCGTAGAGATGAGGGAGATGTCATCGTATCAAACACAGCGAAAAACTATCCTTCCGGAAGAAAATAGTGTATAAACATCCCTTAAATGTAATGAGATCTTTCTTTTCAACCAATCAGAAAAAAGTAAACAAAGAATACGACGTACGAACTAACCAGATCAGTTCAAAAGGGTATATATTTCTTCGACAACAACCAACAACAACAAGCAACAACAACAACAACAATAAACGTAACATTTCAACATATCATACAGACCAACAATATATGCTAACGTAACATGTTTTCACATTAATAAAACTAACATAGCATTACCACCAGCGCTAAGAAAATAATGTACAACGACGAATCTAACACAAATTTTGAGCACGAATAAACTGTTAACATTAACAAAGTTCCACACTTAACACGCGTAAAGTAACTACATGCATTACAAAACGAAACCTATTTCATGGCTTTTAGCCAAACATATCTCTAACATATTAACTGAGAATAAATGACACAGTAATATTTAGTAAGAATTTATTCATAACCTTGTTTAATTATCATCCAGAGCAGCGAAAGTATGCTAACCTAACAAAGTTTCCACATTAAAAAGCTAACATAACATAACCTTAACTAAAATATAATGTACAACAAAACCCAACACACCATATGCACGAATAAACCACTAACATTAACACTTTCGCACCTAACAACAGTAAAGTACATAACACCTCGCCCAAAACGTAACCTATTCACTACTTTTTCAAGCAGTATCTCTGACATCCAATGTAATTTTACATTAACCATCGTTAATATTTAAACAAAAGTTAGCTAAACCTGTCTAATCATCATACTGACAAGGAATATAATCGACGTAACAAATGTTTTACATCAACCGTAAACATTTTAACAAAAAATCATCATAATCTCGTCTAAATATCATAATCCCTTAGCGAATAATCGCACAACATAACAAAGTTTAACCAAACATAATAAAAAATAACCAAAATTTTATCCTAACATAACATAAAAATAAGTTCTTTGAGTAAAAATATCACAGTAAAACGTAATTAATTTACTGATTTTAAGCAGTAAATCAGGTAAATCAGTAAATCAAACCACCCATCCCGCGTCCCCTACCCGTTGCCCACCCGCGCTTTAGGGCCTCGCCCGAATGGCTGAGCCTTACCCCTCCTCGGAGGGTAAAGCCCGCTTACACCCCTTCGGGTGATCCCCCCTCGCAGATGCACACCCTTCAAGTGGCGCAGCCCCCTGGTTTCTCTCGGAAGGAATGTGTTGCTTAAATACTCTTGGTTAATGGAAAAACTGTTTATCGTAAGTTAAGTACGGTTATGTTAAATATTATTATGACAATGTGAAAATAACACGATTTGTTAGAGAAGATGATGAGCTTTTGTAAGAATACTGGTGTTAACTGACGGATTATTGTAGTAGAAACTGAACCTAGGTTAAGTTTTTGTTGAATAAATGTTAGGTTTGCCCCAGACTTTTGCTAATGTCTACGTTTATCATAGGCAAATGATTATACTCGAAACGAGTGAGCACTTTGTATGAAGATAGTCGTCATTCATAGTTTCAAGATGGTCATCTTTGATAGATTGTCACTTTGGTAAGGATTTTGTTAGATAATACGGCCTTTACCTTTGTAATAGGCTCGAAAAGTTCGGGGAACATATCGAGTATGTATGACCTATAGCCTAGTTTTACCTGATCAAGTAGGGAATTTTTCCAGGACGTTAGCGGATATTCATACGCGAGTAGTTAGGTTTTGCATTTGTACATTATATTCCTAGTCGCATTTATGTAGCTTTATTGATTCTAAAACTTTGTTGGTTAAGCATATATTTCTAGGTCAGTATATATATAAAGAAACATATTTTATGTAATGTTTGTCCAAAAATGATACTTAAATAGGACTTGAATCCAAAAAGCTCAATAGATCAAGGCGGGTGGACGGGTAGGGGACTGCTTGGATGGGTGGTTATTTACTGATTTACAGGTTTTAAAATCAGTAAATTATTACGTTTACTGTGATATTTTATTCAAGAACTTATTTTTATGTTATTTATGGATAATTTTTTTATTTTTTGTTATGTTTGGTTAAAACTTGTATGTTTGCGATTATTCGCTAGGGATTATGATATTTGGAGAAATTATGATGAATTTTTTGTTAAGTATTACGAAGTGGATGTAAAACATTTGTTACGTCAGCATTATATCTTTGTCAGTATGATGATTAGACAGGTTTAGCTAAATTCTTGTTAAATATTACGATGTTAATGGAAAATAACATTGATATGTCAGAGAAATGCTTGGAAAAAGTGAATAGGTTACGTTTTTGACGAAGTGTTATGTACTTTTATTGTTAAGTGCGAAAGTTTGTTAATGTTAGTGTTTATTTCGTGCATATGGTCGTGTGGTTTATCGTTACATTATATTGCTTAGTTCAGTTATGTTATGTTACTTTTATAATGTGGAAACTTTGTTAGCGTTAGCATTACTTCCACTATTCTGTTTTATAATACATTTTTGTTAGGTCTTGCTAAATATTACTATGTCAATGTTAAAATAACGTAATATTAGAGATAGTGTTTTTGGTAAAAATCAAATGAATAGTGTACGTTGCTATGCAATGTCAGGTACTTACAGTGTTAGTGTTGAACTTTGTTAATGTAAACAGTTATTCGGCTTAAGTGTGTTAGATTCTCGTGTACATTATTTCTTAGCTCTGGGTAAGCTATGTTAGCTTTTTAATGTGAAAACAATGTACGTTAGCAGATATTCGTGGTAGTACCGAGAGAACTTATCCTGTACTACTTATTGTTGTTGTTTTGTTGTTGGTTGTTTTTGTTGTCGAACGAAATATATACCCTTTGAACTGATATGGTTCATTCGTAAATACGTCGTATTCTTGTTTACTTTTTCTGATTGGTTGAAAGAAAGAATCATTACATTTAAAGGATGTTTATACACTATTTTCTTTAGTTTAGATAGTTTTCGCTGTGTTGATACGATAACATCTCCCTTGTGTTAGAAACGCTTGTTGTTGATATCTTCACGAGGGAGTTTCGTTATTCCCAACATTGTGTCATGTATATTTAATCGAAACCGAATGCGATTGCTACATTGCTGTATTTCCTGGCCGTAGGCGTCAAATATAATAAGTATGCACTTCCACTTTATGCCAAAATAGGTTAAGCGTAAATAATTTTTCTTGTATTAGCGTAGATTTCTGATAAGGGAGCGGCGTCTTTAAAAAAGAGATTAAGTTCTTCATAATAAACTTTAACTTATTCGTATATTTTCACTTCGTGCTAGGTATTAATTGTATTGTGTCTTAGGTATTATTGGCTTATGACACTGCTAATTCACAAGAAATAATTCAAATTTCGACTCTTATCTATGCTATGTCTCAAATCTGATATAGATCTTAACGTTTCTATAATCGTTTATCTAAGAAAATGTGCTTTATTCCCTGAACTAGTAGATGAATAGATGTACTTAGTCTATGTGTAAAGTCAGGTTAACGATATACTAGGGTATGGATAGTAAATAGATAGATAGATATATAGATAGATAGATTAGATGGGATATCTATTACGTAGTTTGCATAGGGAACTTGTTTTAATGCGTTATATACCATGTTTATTTCTTAATTTTTAAGTGCCGTATAAGTTCTTGAGTTTCTAAGTTTTTGTTCCGTATCTATCTACATTTTTATTTCTTCTTTAGTCAACTATATTGTACGAACTATGTTCATTTAATTAATGTCCAAAACATTGTTTATTTTATACTTGTTCGTCATATCTCATTAGCCGCGTAGCTTCGTTGGTTTACTCTGTTTGATGTTAGTTATTACTAAAGAACTCAGATTGGAAACTTTCTGCTTTTACTTTCTCTTTTACTCTCTCTCAGTGCTCTCTTTCTTTATCTTTCCGTCTCTGTTCGTACAGTTTGGCTTCGTTTTAGCGCTCTCTCTTATATTGATATTCGTGTTGATACATTTATTATTCTTAGTTCATTATTTAACTCATTAATAGCTTTATATTTTTGATTTAAACCTTAATTATGTTTAGAGTATATATATCGTGAGAGTTAGAATGATTTAGTAACCATAGTTTAGTTTAGATGAAATTATTTAGTAAATGACTGGTGTCAGGTTATGTGTAGTAATAGATGAATTATATAACGTTAATATGTTAGAGATATGCTGAAAAATAAGATTAGTTACGTTTTTGTAGTACATATTACTACATTTTTAGTTATGCTATATTATCTTTGGATGTTAAGTTGTAGGAAATACTTGGAAATATACGTTAATCATGTTATTGTGGATTTTTATAAGATGTTGATCAGTTTTATAGGTCTGTGATCGCGTTATAAATTTCTTATAGATATTAAGATTGATTGCTAAAGTAAACGCGTTAATGAATTTAGGACGAAACTTTGTTTAGTTAACGTTAGCATTACCTGTTTTTCGACCTTCTTCGGTTCTCAGTTAATGAATAACTATCCTACCGACTCTGGAGACTCGTACCTGCATATAATTGGATACGTCTGTTGAACTGTGCTGATAACTGATTACATCTAATTTATGAATATCAGAGTGTTACGAACCATTGAGAAGAGCAACTTAGTTCCAAACTGAATTTAACAGATTTGATGATAATACACATTGTAAAGACATATCTATGGAGTTCAATAAATGAACTTAGTTAGATGTAACAGATTATTTGGGGATTTAAGTTTAATTAATTTGTGTAGATCTTAAGCGAGTTGGATATTCATATATGCGTGCAGTTGTATATATCTAGGGTAGCATGGTTATTATAAATCTTGTATGAGTGTCACAACATTTATTTTGATCTGCAGGTTTAGTTTTTATAGATAAGTGCGAGTTTATCGAATGACGAGAGCCCTCTTGTTGATTTTTTGGGATTTACTGCTTAGGGATGTTAAACACAACATAGTGACACGCGAAACCCAGAGTAAGAGTCAAAAACATCTATCAACTACACACCAGGTATAGAGCCTATGCCCCAATGACTGAGTAATCGGTGGATATGCCAGTAATGACTATACCCCAATGTATTATCTCATTATTAGTAGTATGTATAAATAACGTTTACAATTATTTAGTTTATAAAAATATTGATCACTTAATATCTAAATATGATCTAAATTTAAAGAATCACAGTAATTTACGTCTAAATAGTGAGAGGTAGATGTATGTAAGCATATTTATTGAAATTAAGTGGATTACTGCTTTAGGTGATTAAGTTAAAATAATCATTAAAATTGTTTATAGTAAAAATTGGACGCTTTAATCATAGATCAATTAGATCACAGATATATATATAGGTCAAGGATGAGTATATCAGTGATGACAGGATAAGGTTTAGATTGTTAATTATTAGTGTTCATTGATATTTAATAAGTATATTTTACTGTTTATTTTAAGGTGATTATATTTAAAACGTGTTAAAATTTGTATAAGTTATAATAATACATAAAAATAAGTATGTTCAAGGAATTAATTTATAATTATTATTTTATATATTTACTGATATTTATTTAAGTATATTATTATTATATATTAATTTATTTTTGTAAAATAGTGTTCTCTAATGAATTGGTAATACTCTAGTGTGAAACTCATGTACAATATCTTTTACAATTAAAATTACATACGAAGTTTTATATTATCCTTACCTCTTCTTTCATAAAATGAACATTCAACGTTATTAAAGTTATATCACGAACCTAATTATAGCTAGTATGAATGACGAATACGGTTTAATTTATTATATAACTCGGCATACTACGCAAGTGAAGGCTCGCTATATATAAAAAGCATGGCGCGCATATGCCGATGAATGCATCAAAATCTCCTAACAAATATTTTTAATAAAATTTTCCCTATTATATGTTTAAGCTAGCCTAAGTAACTTATTTTTACTAGAATTAAACTACTGCAAGGTCTTTGAAAAGAAGCTAACCATTTTACAACTCCATATATCCATACCTAAGTAAATTAATTAATAGAAAAGCACTTTGATTGTTACACCTCTTTATAAACTAACTAAAATATTAGCCATAGTTAGATGCAAACTTACTAGAGATATTAATAAAGGTGTATTTTTAATACCAGAAGTATAGGGGTATTGTAGGTTATTCCCCCTCTATGGGTAGAGTAACAGCCCAAGGGGGATCGGTTATGTAAAACTACTGCTTATATTAACTTACTCGACATATCACACTGTCTCTATACAACATTTTCTAAACCACCCTCCAAGAAATAATTATCAGATATCGTCTCTCTGATACATTATAACGAATAAATCATATAATTCTATATAACTTATGTTTATATGAAATGTCTGAAAGTTAATTGCGGGGTCTGATGTAAATCACAGAGGAGGGCTTTGCGAGTGAGTGGGAGTCTATTGGTGGCAGGTGATGTGGGTAGCTATGGATGATTTAATCCCTACGAAGGTTACGGTAGGCTAGGATTTACTGCGGAGTAAGTCGGGATAGAGGTCAACACAATAATAATATATTAATAATATACAATTATTAGGGGCGTATTGGGTATGTATAAAATATAAACTAATATATAATAGTACTTTCTAAGGTAATTCAATAAGCGTAATTATTATTTCAACAAGACGTATATATTAGAATAATAGCTATTAATTATATTAGTTTTAATTATTTAAATATTATTTGATGTAATTATAATATTAATATATATATATATCTTAGGTATAGTCAGGAGTTAGGAGGCATCAACAGATTTAAAGTCTTAATAGTGTTAGAGGGCGTCAGGTGATTGGGAGTTGTGATAGGATTGTGGTAATTAATAGGTTGACAACTCTTGATATGATTGTGGCTATTAATAGGTTAACTGCTCTTAATAGAATTTTGTAATTTAAGTAAAATCCATTTCAAGGAATTGTAAAGGAATAATTTATAATTAAAACTAATTTTTTTTATTTTTGTCTTAATCAATTTTATTTTGTAATTCCTTTGCATGTAAATATTTTTTCGTGAAAAGTATATATATAATTTTTTAACAAACGGGTATAAATTTTTATTATTTTTAAGTAGAACAATATTTTTTTAAGGAATTTAATAAAATGAATTTAATACATTATATTTAATTTCCCTTTTGAAAAATATTAAGTAATATGTAATAAAAAATTGAGAAAATGTAAATATTAACTTTGCAAGATTCACAAACCATTAATGGACATTTTTTAGAAATCTCTTAATTTTATGTAAACAATTAATTGCTTATTAAATTATTAACATATTACTATTTTGGTAAGAATAACATTATTTTAATCAATGATGATGATTTCAATTTTAAAGCTATGCAATGAAAATATTAACAATACAAACAAACATAATTGACACCCATGAAAGATGTCTGATAAAGATTCGAGCTTGAAAAAAAAAACCTAAGTCCTTCCAGACCGTGATAATTTTGTACATATTCTTTCCCTCTTTGTTATGCCTGACAAAGATTCAGCAGCTTCAACATTTGGATTTGAAAATGATGATTCTTCAAATTTGGATCCAATCTCCATTTCAAGGAATAATTTTTCTTCCTCAGATTCTAAAGTCATATTGTGTAAAATACAAGCTGAACGAATAATTTTACTTATCCTATGTATATCGGAATCAATGAACTTAAGCCTTCTAAATCTTCCTTTTAGCCATGCAAAAGCATTTTCAATGACTCGCCTTGTTACTGATAACTTTGTATTAAAGTTTTCTTTTTCTGGTGTCAAATTTCCAAAATCCTTAAAAGGTACCATTATATATGGCTTTAAGGCAAAGGCCGAGTCCCCAATTAAGTGATATTTGTCACTATAACAAAGTTTTCTGTAATTTTCCTCTAGATTTCTACCAAGAGAAGATAGGGAAAATACCCTTTGATCATGAGCACTTCCAGGAAACCCAACATTTATATATGTAAATATTTTATTTGCATCACACACTGCCATTAAATTTACACTATGATTCATTGTGCGATCTAAATAATCTTTCTGATGAACTTCTGGTGCTTTAATTTTTATATGGCATCCATCAAGAGAACCAATAACCCCAGGAAAGTTTGCTAAAGAATTAAACTCTCTGGACATAAGCCTCCTTCATTAGTTTTCACAATTCTCTATCTTCTGCCATGGTTTGCCAGGTGATTCCAATCAATTGCCTAATCTCATCTGCCCAGCGCATGTTAGGTCTTTGTCTTGGTCGTTTGGCGTATATAGGGCACCAATTCATTATTTCTTTAGTCCATCTGTTTGCCCTGTTGTCCTACTGCATGCACATAAGGCTCCATGTGGGATTTACATTCTTCTTAGATCTTGTTGCATTCTCTACTGTCTTTGTTCTATATTCTATCTTTGCGTTACTTTCCAGCATGTTCTCTCCATATTCTCTGAGTATACCAATAATTTAAATTGATTTGACATTTAGCGCTCCATGTTTTCTCTTCCAGATTTCAAGCAGGAAACGCACTCATTATACTCATTCTTTTTCAAATATAGAGGCATATTTTGCTCCTGAAAATTTGGCTTAATCTTCCCATTGCCACCCATCCTAAGTTTCATCTCTCTTTTAACTCATTTATTAGCTCCCCATTTGGAAGATATCATCTGTATAAATTACATATTCCTCCACTATTTCCAATTTTGTATTTTCCGATTTTTTATAGGTTGACATTTACAAACTTTAAACATTACTAGTTTATTTGGTATATTCATGTTCTGGTCCTGCTCTTTCAACTCAATATGCTTTAAATTTCTACCCTGATTTTTAGTGTTCCAGAGGATCTGACAGTAAACATGTACACACACTGAAATGGGTTGGGGTCCTCTCATACTGATTTAGGTGGGAGGAGGCCGAATCATTTAGCATTCCCTCAACGATCTGGCGCAACTAATTAAAGAACCCCCACACTTCGGGATCGTCCTAACCAATTCTTGGACACACTTGACCTATGTTCACCACTTAGTCCATCTCTCTATAAATACACCACCTTCGCTCCTATTGGTAAATCTGACCACAACCTTATATCTCTTAATTTTAATACTTTCTCTCCAACAGCTCCATCCTGCCCTATGCGTTTTTCTGGCACTTTGATCGGGCTGATTGGGGGCCTTGCGTCGCTTCTACGCTAACTATAATTGGAATGACTGCTTTGACTCTGATGACGCTTCGGCTTCTGCCGATAAGGTGGAGCTGTAATCGTTGATGGGATGAGCAGGTTCATCCTTCTTCGACTAAAATCTTTCTCTCCTCATAATCCATGGTTCGATCGTGCTTGTTCTCTTGCCATTCAGACTAGAGACAGCGCGTATCGGGAGTGGAAAAATTCTCGTTCTCATATCACTTTCGCTAATTTTCATTCAGCTAGAATCGTTGCAGGGATACTCTTCGACGAGCAAAGCGGGCTTTCATCAAACGAAAGTGAGCTAACCTCCTTGGTTCTCCTACTGACAAATCTTTCTGGCCTCTTGCCAAAAACATCTCTAACAACTCTGTAAATCTGCCTTTAGCCTCTATTCGATCTGAAATGGGGTTACTGTTGCTAATTCTCCCACAACCGAAAAGGCCCACATCTTCTTCGCCTCCATTTTCCTCTAACCACTGGACGATTCTGGCATTCCTCATCCTTCTCCTTCCCTCTCAAGGTGTCCTATCCTTTCCTGTGATTACTATTTGATCGGGTGCATGGCCTCCTGAAATCTACGAACTTTAGGAAGGCGGGTGGCCCGGAATGGGCATTCCTCCTGAGTTTTGAGGGAGTGTGCTTCCGTGCTATCCCCGCCCCTCGTTCACCTATTTTTCTATGTCTCAATACTAACACTTTTCCCCTCAGTGTTGAAGCACGCACATGTCAACTATTCCGAAAAAAAGGAAGGCCAGCTCTGATCCTTCCCAACTAATCGCCCTATAGCTTCTTTATTGTATCTATCTAAAGATCTTTGAAACCTTCTCAACTCTCATTTCTTAGATCATCTGGGATCTCATTCACTTCTTTCCGACCGCCAGTACGGCTTTCGGCGCTCGAGTCTACTGGCGAATACTTTCCTATCTACTGATTTATGGTTTTCCGCCTTAGGAACTACGGGGAGACTTGCGTGGTGGCGCTTGAGATATCCAAAGCTTTTGACCGGGTAGGCAGCGTCACTGCTCTCTTAGAGCTCCCTCCTTGGGAAACGTCCAAAGGAGGGACGCTGGAGAGCGTGACGCGTGCATACTTGCTTACTTATGTCTAGTTTTGTTTCAAATCGCTCAATATCGGCTGTGTTGTGGAGCGACTTCTCTTCCTTTTCTGTCAATAATTGATGTTCCTCAGGGTTCTGTCTTATCTCTACTTTATTCCTACTTCATTATGATCTTCTCACCTGCACATCTAACTCTTTCACTCATGATGCGGATGACTCGACCCTTCATTCTCAACTCATTTCAATTCTGCTTCCTTCTTTTACTTTAGAATTTGCCTCTCGTCTTTAATCTTTCCGATTCTATTCTCGCTAATCTGGATATAATTTCCGGTAAGGGTCGTCTGAACCTTGTGAAATTCAAGTCTTTAAAAACTCAACTTCTACAAATCTCCCTCTCTAGACACCTTCTAACTTCCTAATCTCTTCGACGGTTTCCTCGTCTCTCCTGTTGACATAAACAACATCTCTTGGCCTTAACATAAACAAAAAAATGTTCTGGAAACCTCACATCACAACGGTTGCTAGGACGGTCTCAAAGAAACTGGGAGTTTGTTTAGACTGCGGACTTGTTTTTTTCTCCTTCCCAGTTGCTCAGCTATACAGGGCCCTCAACCGCCCTTGTTATGGAGTATGCTTCATATCTACGTGGGGCTCTGGTTTCACCCGCCTTTTTGGATTGGGTCGAGTCAAAGGCCAAAAGGGCTTATAAACTGTTCTGTTTAACTTTCCATTCACTTGACCCTCTATCTTTGCGGCGCGAAGTTGGTGCTTTATCTTCTTTTCTATAGGTACCCGCATCCGGCGGGCAGGTGCTCTGAGGGAGCTTTATTCACTCGCGTACCTCCATCTTTACGTCGCCCTCGTAGCACTAGGGGTGCTTGTCTGCAATGAGTTTTGTGTTGATGTAGTAACTTGTTCCAGGCTAGTTCGCTGCGGTGCTTCTTCTTTCCTGCCACATCTGTTCTGTGGAATTTTCTCTTCCATTTTCTGTGTTTTCCTGCTGAATTTAATCTGCCCCACTTCAAAGCCTGCGTCTGTGCTGTCTGCGTAATTTGCTTTAGTGTGTTGACTTATGAGTGCCGTGCAACACCCCCTCCTTGAAAGGGCTCTGCCCGTGAGTGGTGGTGACATATTTTAATAAAAAACAAAAAAACAAAAAAAAAACAATATCTATATCATTGTGAACTAAGATAACTCAGATATTTACCATTTACATATATTCCTGTTGATTCCCAGCTATTCTAAATATCTCCTCCAATACCGCAGTGAATAGTTTTGGAGAGATCGTATCGCCTTGTCTAACTCCTCTCTCAATTTTTTTTTATTGTGTGTGTAGCAAAAAAAGAAGAAGTTGATCTCGAATAAATATTCTTTAGAATTTCAATATAGTTGTTGTTTATCCCCTGATTACTCTACAAGTCAAATGCCATTACATAATCTATAATATATGTATATATATATATATATATATATATATATATATATATATATATAATATATATTATATATATAATATATATTATATAATACTATCTTCTACTCGGCCCCTGGCCCACTCAATTGGAGGGCCAACTGCTTCCAATGAAAAGGAAAGGGGTGAAAGAAAAAAAAAAAGGAAGCCGCTCTGCCGCTCTTGGGCGTATCCAGAGGTCGAGAAGGGAAGATATAAAGAAATGCGGCACGGGGGGCGTCGAGAGCGGAGCACCCCAGAAGGAGGTGCTCCATTGTGTCCTGGGAAATGTGACATCTGGTGCAGGTGGGGGAGGTATTATTGTCTAGTTTGAATCTATATTTATATTGTAAGAGTTTTGGGATGTGACCTGATCTGCTCCGGGCGAGGTCAATTTTAGCCTCTTCTGGATGGTTTGTTTCTTTCTAATAGGGAATTTTTTGGGGGGGGAGATTAATAAATTGTTATTTGGCGGTTTTGTAGGTACGAGTTTGTTAGTTGTGTATGAAAATGAGTGAGCCATGACCTATTGGGGGGGGGAGGGGGAATAATGTGTAGATGTCATTATAGAATTTGCTGGTGAGGAGGGTGGGATTTTAGTCCTGTGTCCGGGGGGTTGAGAATATTTGGTGAAATGGGTGGGTTGGATTTAGGGTTTCTGGTAGAATTGGGTTCCCACCATCTCCGGGTGGGTGGAGATAGGAAGGATGTAAAGTCTCGTCATGTAAATGATGGATGGGGGTATTTTTGGTGCATCCGGTGATAATTTTATGGGAGGTGTTTTGTGTGATTTGTAATTTTTTTTAGTTATGATTTTGCCAGTGCTTGAACCAATGCGGGGGGAGGCAATAGTTTATATTCTGTTCTGATGAGTTGTTTTATAGGTGGTGGTGAGGGTGTGTTTCCTGTCGCTGAAGTTGTGTTGGTAAAGGGTTCGAGGTGTTTAGTTTCCCGTTGGTTGATGAGGTTGATTTGGGTCGATGTGGGGAGAACGTCATGTGTGTGTCATAGGCAAGTCCTAATATTTTTGGGGTTTTTGTTTATGGGGGAGGGATTGTTGTTCAGGAAAATATTGGGTGGAGTGATGATTGGTGGCGGTCAGTGGTTAGGAGGGTGATTGGAGGATTTAAGGGGGGAGGCGGTCATTCTATTGAGAGTAACCAATTTTCTAATTGTTGTAAGTATTCTTGGGTGTGAAGAGTGGCTATATTAAGTCTGGATGTTGGGAAATGAGGCTGATATCATCTGCGTATGTGATAAGTTTGGTGGATTGGTGGGTAGGGAGCAGGTCTGCTGTGAAAAGATTGAAGAGGAATGGAGAAAGAATGGCGCCCTGTGGGACTTCATTTTGTAATTTAATGGAGTGGGAGAGATTGTTTTTGAGGACAAGATCAAAATAATGATCGTAGTCTTAAGTTCATTTTGAAAGGTCTTAACGATTCAGATCATCCCTTGAACTGGCAGCAGGTTAATAAACAATACAGACCATATAAAAATCAGATTGTCTGTGAGAATGAGATATTATTTTATAAAACTACTAGCGGGACTTTGAAAAGAGAAGTTCGGGTGAGGTACAGGGGGCGTGTGGGGGGGGTTCTTTTTATTATTTAATATACTTTATTTCTATAATATTATTTATTATATGTGTAATTTTTATAAATAAACGCATGTGAGGTTCTTATGTAAATAGAAACTTGAACAATTTATAGGCTGGGCTGTGTCGATCTTGTGTTAGTAGTGGGAGTTGTTTGCCTTTAAGCTTTGTTGGCAATCTGGGAGGGTGATGGAGGGGAGAATTTTGTTTAACTATTAATTTCTCCAGCATTTCTGATGGAAGGCAGAGGAGAGAAGATTTGGAGCGGTTAAAGAGGAGGGGGAGTTAGGGGTCTTTGGGTTGGTTGTAGTTGTTTTGGTGAGTTTGTGGGTGAGTATTGTAGGTGCGTTGTTTTCTCTATGATGGGTGTATGGGTATTGGTTATTTGGTATTGGTGGTTGTAGGTGTTGTTTAGTGTTTGCGTGAGTGATTGGTTGGGGGTGTTGGTAGGAGTTGGTGTGTGGGGTGGATTTCTGTGATTAAGTGCGAAAGCTGGCTTCTTTTTTTTTTTTCACAAACCGGAAACGGCAGGTGAAAAAAATGTGATCCGGAGAGACATAGAAAAATTGAGGAGAAGAGTCAGGTAATCGGCATAAATGCGTGTAGAATGGAGACGGTGAGGTAGAATCACGAAGGCAACATTGGAGTGGCCAGGGATGGTGGAAGGAGAAGGAGGAAGAGGGTATATAGTCAAAAGGTAAGTGGTATGTGGAACACGAGGGTTGTTTTAAAAATTGTTAGGGTTTGAGATTGAGTCTCGGTCCTGTAGCTGGTGAGTTTTTGAGGGTTTTGATAGTTTCTGCTATCATTCTGTTTGTAAAGGGTGGGGGTTGTGGTCTTGGGGGAGTTTTCTGAGTTTTTTTTTTGTTTTCCTGTTATTGGGGTGGGTTGGTTTGCGGGATATATTAGCGTAATGTTTTGCTAGGCGATCTGATTGTTGTTTAGAAGAAGGGAGGGAGTTATCAGGTAAGGAGGGGGATTCGTGGGAGGGAGGGGGTTGTTTCGGGAGTTATTTAGTTTTTTGATGACTTGCCAGGTTTTCTTATTATCAATGCGTGAGATGTTGGATTGTAAGTATTCTGAAAACTTATTGGTGGTGTTGGTGGTTATGAGGTTGGTGATTTGGGTATTGAGGTTTGATATTTGGTTAGTGGTGAGTGGGGTATGTGGTCTAATTTTTCGGAGAGAGTTTCTTTGTTTAATGAGTTGGCTGATTTCAGGGGAGAGTTTGGGGTTTTAGGATTTTCTGTGGATTTGGTTATGTGCAAGGTGGTGTTGGTGATTAAGTTTTTAATTGTATAATGGAGGTGTCTAGGGATGTTTGTCATTAATGGATTGTGTTGGGGTAATATGGGTTTTTTTCGGATGTGATCGTGAATAACTGGCCAGTTAGCTTTTGTAGTTGATGTATGTAGTGACTTTTTTTGGGGGGTTTGATGGAGGAAGGTTGGGAAATGAGATGGGGAGGTGGTCCTTGAGGGTGTGTCAGTGTCAGTAGTTCTTTGTGTCCCAGGTTAGTCGTGATTGTTATAGGACGCCACCGCGGAACAGAATGTGACGTCAAGGGAGAGGTGGGGATTGGTTTGCTTGGGGGGGGAGTGGGGGGGGGGGGGTGTATATATATATATAATATATATATATATATATATATATATATATATATATATATATATTAAAGAGATAACTTTAAATGCTATATATTATATATATATAATAAATATATAATATATAAATATATTATTTATATTATATATTATATATATATATATATTAATATATATTATATATATTATATTATATATATATATATATAATATATATAATATATATATATATAATATATATATATTATATATATATATAGTATATATATATATATTATATTATTTGTTATGGACTATTTGTACGATTGTCAATCGTACTATACCCACTACGGAAGCCAGCCTGTTCGTGTGGTTGGTTGTAATCCAATTGTGCTGTTATTCTATTGCTATAATTTTTATGAAAATCTTGTAGATTACTGGAAGTTGTCTTATTGGACGGTAGTTTTAAGATCGTGATTGTATCATTTTTTGAAAAATGCATTTTTTGAAAAGTGGTATTACATTCGCGTTCGTCCAGGCATTAGGATCATCTTTAACTCTAAAGCACAGTGTGAATAGTTTGGCTAGGAGTTCAATTGTGGTACCCTCACCCTCTTTAATAATGTCTATTGTTATGCCGTCGCCACCCGGAACCTTTCCTTTCTTCATACAATTTATCACCTTTTAAACTTTCCAAACAGAAGTGTCTGGAATTTCTACAACATTTACATTGTAACTAATGGGCATCTCCCCTCTACTTTTATAAAGTTCTGTGTAAAATTCTTCCACTCTTTCTATTATACGTTCTCTATTTATCATTTTAATTCCATTTTTATCATCAAGTGCTGTCATTTATTGTTTTCCTAGAGCTTGTATTGTTTCGCCCATTTTAGATATTTATTATTTCCACTAGCAGTTTGAACTAATCTATTGTTGTAATTTATTATGCCTTCCCTAAGATTCCTGTTTATAACTTTATTTAGTTCTGTCGCATTTTAATTCTTTCTTCTAAATGCTGCTATGTTTCCTCTTGCTTCTTTGTTCCTATTAATCTTTTGTAGCTCAAGATATATATACACTCTTTACCTTTTTTCTTTTACTTTGTCTCTTTTGTAAATTTCAATACCCTATTATACATTTATTATACAGTTACCCTTTTGTACATTCCATTACCTAATATAATATATCAATATTAATATATATATTATAATATATATATATTATATAATATATATATATTATAAAATATATAAATATATATATATATATATATATATATATATATATATAATTTATATATATATATATATATATATAATATATATAAAGTGGCCCAGGTATTGTATTGATTTTTGGTAAAGTTAAGAATTAATACATTTTAAAATATGAACTCACTAATGAAAGAAAGTCTGGAAATTGTTTATGTCAAGTGCTGGCTGTTGTAATCTAGGTTTCAGGGTTTTTATTTTTGGCCCCTTAAATTTCGACTTAAAAACTATAAATAATATAATCAATAATAATAATAATAATAATAATAATAATAATAATAATAATAAAGCAATAATAATAAGTATTTTTTTATTTATAATAATAATAATAATAATAATAATAATAATAATAATATAATAATAATAATAATAATAATAATAATAATAATAATAATAAGTAATATAAAATAATAATAATAATAATAACATAAAAAATTAAATTAAATTCTGCATATATTTATTTGGCTTTTTTTCTAGATTTAGCGTTTTTTTTTTAATAAATTTATTTATTGAAATTCATGTATATAAAGGGACAGTGGTAGTTGGGTATTCTCATAGGTGGGCGTTATCGCGATAATTTATCGCGATAACGGTTTCGGGTTATCTGTTATCCGATAAAATCTTTTACCGATAATCGTTATCGCGATATAATTTTTTGTTCCAACTACCGAAACACTAAGGCTGATAATTTTTATCGCGATAAACGGTTTCGAGTTATGTGCTATCCGATAATCTTTTCCCATAAGGGTAGATCGCGATAGCTTTTATATATTTATATATATATATATATATATATATTATATATATAGTATTGAGTATATTATTTATGTTATGGATGTTATTAGGTATAGGTGTTTAGGGTGAGGTCGTGTAGTTTGTATATAGTATATAGTATGATAGTATTTGGTTGGGTGTCTTTATTTAGTGTATTGATGTTTGTGTATTAGTGATTAGTTGTTGGATGTATTGTTTGTGTTTTTGAGGTGTGAGTATTAGTAGGGTTGGTATGTTGGGGTGTGTGTGATGAGTTAGTTGGTATTATTTGTATTGTATGGTGTGGTGATTTAGTTGTGGGTATGTGTTTATATATTATTAGGTTCTTTGTGATTTCCTGCCAACCACTAATTTTTGTAAGGTTGGTAAGTAATACATAATATTGTTGTATAACAGAAAGAAATAGTTTTAAATCTCGCAAATTTTTAAATCTCGCAAGCTACTTATGGTTCGCGATAAAGGAAATAGGTTTAGTACACGAAAGAAAAGACCATATATTAAGGTTTTTTTGAGCTTAGCGCATATTAATTTATATATAACATTCATTTATTTAGATACATTTGTTTAGATTTCTTTTACTGCTTGTTCGATATAATATAATAATAATAAAATAATATTATAAATAATAATATAAATAATAATAAATATATAGATAAATAATAATTAATATAATAATAATATAATAATAATAATATTAATATAATAATAATAATATTAATAAATATAATAATACTAATAAAAATTAAATACAATATAAAATAATAATAATAATAATAATAATATAATAATTATAATTATAATTAATAATTATATATTATAAAGGCCAGCCTCTAGAAGAGCCACATCCATATCTAAAATACTACAATAGCTACAGGGAAAAGGAATACATTGTTGGAATCCGGGCAAGGATTTATGCGAAAAAAAAAAAAAAAAAAAAAAAAAACAAAAAAAAAAAAAAAAGCCTATTTTTGGGGGGGAGCTCGACCCGGCGGGGGACATAGTATATAAATATTTATTTGTAAAGGTATTACCCGGCAATGTAGGGGGCTCGAGCCGACGGGAACACAGGGGGGACGTTTTTCCATACCCCGTAGGGAGGGGCGAAGGAACCCAGGACACCCAAATACCAAAGAGCGGGGGTTCCGGAGACCCCTCCCCGGAGGGGGGAATTAGTCCTACCCCGTAGTTCCCCCGGAAGGCCAAGAGAGACCCCGACTCCTGCCATCGGTGGCGGTATACCCTTGGGGTATCTTTAGTTATAAAAAAAAAATTAATAGAAAGTCTATTATTTTAACGAGTAACATAAAGTCTCTAAATAGGC
>JABUQX010087286.1:0-55840 GCA_015478945.1 Trachelipus rathkii
AAAGCAGTGTAGATAAATTTTTTGTTACTAAAAACATATGAGTTTACCTTATCTATATATATTATCTAATTATCCGCTTTCCCCTATTTAATTAAAGGGGAACCATACACATTACCATATAACCAATATCTTAGTGGTACCTATATATATTATTATTATTCACCACTATCACTCACTCTACCAAAACATATTGATTAAAATAACTATGCATCCATTTATTATATCTCCACCCTAATAATTTACTCCCTTCTGCAACATTTCCATTCTACATTATTTATATATTATATTTATTATTTTAGTTATAATAATATAATTCACCATCCAGATCATGTCGCGACTATCCTCCTGTATTTGATTACACGCTTTAGACGTCAACGTTTTAAGTTCAACTTTTAGGAATTTTCCTTTCTCATTATAGATAATTTTCTCATGCGTGATCCCAGCTGGTCCAACTACTTTTACTCACTTCTGAGTCCTAGAACACAACCAATTCTCTCGTGTGGCTTTCTCTTTTCTCTATTTACCAACGCCCTTTCATTTATGAGGTAACCATCTTGAGAATTATCTGCTGTCGACTCAACTCACTCGTTTCATGCACCAGTCTATTTAAATCATACTACAAAAAATTGATCTTATTCACTCCACAGATAAATGTAGCCTACAATCTTCATAAGTATACCTTGATCCATATTCTTTTCATCGATACTATAACCCCTCTTCTTCTTCCTTTTTTTTTATTAACCTCTTTCCAGACCATCTTTTTGCCTATCTTGATTTCAAAATTATATTGTACTATATTATATTATTATATTATATATATATATATATATATATATATATATATATATTATTATAAATTCTTTGCTTGATTAAGCTAATATTTGTTTGTTGATGTTTGTGTTGTATTATATAGATATGTTACGTTTGTTGTTGTTGTTGTTTGTATGTTGTAGTTTTGTTGTTGTTGTTTGTTTAGTATAGTTGGTTGTCCTATACGTTGTTGTTGCATATAGGATATTTGTTGTACTTGACTGAGCTGCTGCATCTTTGTTGATAGATTAGGTATGACTTGTTGTTGCATCTATAGTTTATATGTCTTGTTTTAAAATATTATATTTATAACGTTGTAAGTTTAATATAATAAAAATAATTAATACATATAAAGTAGCAGCGGTAAAAACTATTATCCTCCCCCCAGACGAAATTCTTACAATTAATAATACAATTAATTTGTTCTTATTAATCTCCAGTCAAAATATATTTCATCTTAATTCTTTTTACTTCTCTCTGTTCACATTTTCTTTTTTATGTCCCTGTTGTCACATTAGAATAAGTTTCATCGATAAAATTGCATAGTTAAAAACACAAATTTCTTAACTTATATATATTCTATTTACTAATGAACTATCAAACCGCACAGATAAAAAATAATTATATGATTATATTATTATATCATTTATTATTATATATATTTAATTATTATTTATATAAGTTAATTATTATTATTATTATATATATAATTATTATTATTATTATTTAATTATATTAAATTATTTATATTAATATTATTATTTATATTTATTATATATATTATTATTATTATTTACCACATAGATTCACAACAGCTATAAATATAACGCTATATATTGTCAGATCGATATTCTCACTGCTAAGACCAAATAAGATGCTTATACTAACCTTTGTATCGAGAGCCAATGTGACTATTCTCCACATAGTGCTTTCAGCTTATATATCCGATCAACTAATGACATTACTGATTATATCTATTAGTTTACTATGTAGCCTATAACTATATATATCACACTCAATGGAGTAACTTATAAGAGAAACTGTATTTTAGCATTTATGTACATCTACGGACATGACCATTGAAAATTACGAGAGATTGAATTATTAATATCTTTAAATTATACTTTTTTGATAACAATTTAAAAAAGAGGGGGTAAAAAAAATATTAGAAATTGGAGATATAAATATAAAAATAAAAATTTTATTACCTTGTTTTATCCTATATACATAACTTTATTGAACATGAGTAAAGTAGGTATAATAGTTATTATTATCCTAATGCTTTTGGATGTAAATTCAATATATAAAATGGACATTTTAGGGCTTTGTAAAAATGCAGCGAAGTACACGTCAGTGATTTTTGATTTTTTATTTTTTTTTCTTTTAATGTGTTACTCCTCATATAATGATGATGACGCTAATCATACTCAATTAATGGTCAAAGCATCGAATGATTTAATTCTTCATAACAGTTAGTATTTATTTTGAATTATTATTATTTTATATTCTGATTTTTTATATTGAATAATTATGCGATCATGTATTTTTTAATATTTTTTATATTATTTTTTATTTTATTTTTTATTTATTTAATATATATTTTATTAACATGTGTAATTATGTATTTATTATTATTTGCATTTAACTAACAATGTAATTTATTATATTGTTATTATTGTTTTGCGGTTGTTGTTGCTGATGATATTGTTATAGCTGATAATGTTTTTGTTATTTATGTTATTTTTATTATTATATAAATTAAGTATTTTATTTAAT
Source organism: Trachelipus rathkii (assembly GCA_015478945.1). Classification (NCBI taxonomy): domain Eukaryota; kingdom Metazoa; phylum Arthropoda; class Malacostraca; order Isopoda; family Trachelipodidae; genus Trachelipus; species Trachelipus rathkii. The sequence goes on from JABUQX010087286.1 coordinate 2,587, forward strand.
GTTAATTATTTATTTATTTTTATATAATATTTTATTTTTATTATTAGTTTTGGTATTCACTATATAAATTCATCTCTAATAATAGTGTGAATTACTATTAATTAGGTTAAATTAACGTAAGTATATTGAATGTATGTAATTGTCTGGTGTTACTTTCTCTGTCAATCGTTGTTCACTGTTGTTTTATTCATAAATCATTTTTGTAGTATCCATATTTTTACTCTCATTCATTCTTCATTCTTTTCATTGTGACTTTGAACTTAGTAGAATATAGATATTAAGTGAAACGATTATTATTAATTCATCTATTGGTCCATCCAGTTCTCAACTTGATGAATGGCTGTCTATCGAGGTGGTTTTCCGCACACACCTACCTTACGGGGTATGGAAAACGTCACCTCACACCACCACATGACTCACCACACGTCGGCATAATCATGCCCTTTGTAATACATAAAAACCTATTTTTCTCTAAAACATTTCATATCTCGTCATAATACGAAAGCATTACTACCCACAACAAGAGCACTGACATCCTTCTTCATCAGGGATATTCTGTAAGTACCTTACGAGTCATTCTCTACGCAGATAACATCTTCAATCTTTGCACGCGACACACAAACATACAAAATTCTAACAACCAAATCAAAATGTGTTTTTAAAAATTTATTTAAAACATATCATACGACAACCAATTTGAATCAAATAGTTCCGATCTACACCCTTTTCTATAAATTCTAGTGAGGGTCTGAATTGTTGAGAAAACTAGCTCTACTTCTAAAGTAGCTGATTCTATATGTCATTATTTTAATAACATTTTATTATTAACAAAAAAATAAATTAATGTACAAATAGATACAAAATAACTAAGGGGAATAGATCACTCAGGATAGAGACTACTGTCAATAGGAACCTATCTAATATATCTATTAATATGGTAAATATCTCATTATAAAGTACCAAATTAATGATCATGCCATGTACAAGATCATGTTAGGAATAATCATGGCAACAGCAAATGCCTTGTATTATTAAGAAAAATAACGTAAACTCAGGTTCAATATCTGTTAATCATCTCTGAGTAATGACTGATACAATAACTCACCTATATATATATATCCATATTTTATTCCGGGCTTGAAAAGTTGTAGATAGGTTAATGTTATATATTATATAAATAATAATCTCCTTCTTGTTTATCTATAAACATGTAAATTAGCAATTAGGATTTAGAACTTGATGATTTATCGTCTATTCGTAGTAGCCTTATTATATATGTAGGATCATTGTGTTCGAAAAGAAAAGGAAGAATGTACTTCTCATCAAACAATTAACTACAAATAAAATTGTTTGTCGATTAATACTCATTAAACTAGCTATAATCAACTGTACACAGTGCATTGGTTTTTTTTGGTTATTTCATCATATTATTTTATTTACTCATCCGTGATCCTAGAAAAATCTAATTATATTTATTTTTTCAAGAGATTTATGTATTTTTAATGTATGCGATATCTGTGTGTAGTCAGATTTCTAATATACTAATAATACTATATAATATAGTATCAAATATTATAGTATCGTGGACCAAGGTAATTAGAGAGTTTTAACTCTAAAGTTAATAATAATTTATACTAATATAAGATGTAAATTTTTAATATATTAACCATATACAACACGCATTATTCTTTTTAATCCTTCAAAAGACTCATAAGACTATAGAAAGTAAGGCAAAGTACACACAGAAACCGATATCAGTGTAGGACCTGGACGTATATTCGCATGACTATTAATATTTAGTCATTCCAAGTTTCTTAAAATTCAAATAGTACAGATATAATTAAAATCAACTAAGGATTTGACTAAAGAAATTAAGTAATTTCGCTGATAATTCAACAGGAACTGCATCAATCGTTTTCACAGCGAGCACACATAAGAAATGATTCAAGTATGTGCTGATAAAACAACTCGTGCATATTGACAAATTGAAGGCATTTTTTATGCTTGAAAACCTCTTGATTAAGCTAGCAAGCGTAGATAATTTTAGAAATATCGTAAGCTGCTATGTCAATGATATAGTTAAATTAAACGAGCGATAGGAATTATTATGTAGCAGTTATGAATACGATTCAGTTCTGATGCTCAACTGCATGTATATTATATAACAACTGTCACATATTACATATTTACTGTCCTATTGGGATATAATAACGCTAGGGACTTTATCAATATACTTGTTTTTGGTTTATTATAGAAGTTCCCATACTTGTTTTCACTAGTTACATATCTAACATTTCTCTCATTTGTGGTGTATATATTTTGGTTAGCAATAATTTTTTACTACCTCACCCAGGAAGGGGGAGGTCCTCGTAATATTTGGCAAAGGTTTTTAAACAAAAAACTATAAACAAATTGTTAAGGTAATTTTGCCCACATTATTTCTAACCTTCTTAGTGAAAACTGTATCTCTCTATAGCACCAACAGATAAAATGACTTTAGATTGCAAAAATTCTGGGGTCCGGTTCCCACTATATTAGAATAAAAAGGGGGAAAAATTCTGAAAATACCACATACAGTACTGAAGATATAAACTAAACCTCCATAAGGTAATGAATTGATGTGTGCATTTAAATTTGATTTTAATCAAGATTTGAGTCGCAAATTTGGCATTTGGCATTTGGCATTTGGCATTGTTTACTATTTAGTGGTATAAAATTTAATGTTATTGTTAGTTCACTCAAGATATTATAAAATAACGATACAATTTCTAATATCATTGATGATAGCATTTTTCTGCGGGTGTTATTCTTTTCTTTACACTAGAATTGTTATACACCCATAGTAATAAATTAGTCGATAAAAATTACTTATGATTTATTTTTTTTATATAGGATTCGTTTCAGCGAGGAGCAGGATGTATATAAGTACTTTATGTAAGGAGGAAGAATTTAATGTAAGATATATGACGGCGAAATATTTGTCATTGAGACCATTTTATGAATGATTCGAATTGTCATGTGTAATTTTAATCACCTACTTAGTTTTTCTGGGGGTATATATATGACTAACAAAGGGTATTTATCATTCGCTTCTGACCATAAGGAATTAAAAAGTTGATGTAATGTCTAAATAGTCAATGATGCTTTGCGCACTCTATTTAAGTTGGATGATATAGGAGAGTATAGTATGTACGAAGGGTTCATGTACGGTCCATCTACAAGCTAATGAATTATCAAATATTATGAGCCTGTTGTTTAACAACATCATTACTATGGATATAACGTTTGTAAATATATTTCACTAATGCTATATTTTATAATTCATAGTTATGATTAGGATTTGAAGTGTAATCTGGGTCTTTTGTATCCATTGCCAATTTCCACATTCCACAGCAGTATGTAACCTTAAAACCAGCTTAATCTTTTATCTCTATCTATCTGCTTATCTGGTGAGATATTACTATATTATGTTAGATACGGTTCAAAAGCGATACGTCATCGGTAGCGTACTTTTTTCGATCTAACATGCCTTTTATGTCAATTCGGGCCAATTGCCACGAAATCCCAGTTATAATAAAAATGCTCTGTTTTGTCCGCCGATAATATCAAACTCTAATTGACTACCGAACCCATCAGAGTTGCAGGGTTAAATATAAGATATATATACTTTAATTTTTTATGAATAAGCACCCATTTCCACTCCGAACTCTAACATATGGTAAATAGCGAGATAAAACAGCAAAGTGAAACAACTTAATAAGATCTATATAAATAAATATACAAAAAAATATTGAACGTATTCTCTACTCGTGAATAAGCACACACGCCAGAAATTTGATCTTTTCATTTGTTGCGAGGTCTCACACGTGGTATCCTCTCCGACCTAGAATAAGTAAAATTTTTTTTTATACCATTAATTTTTCTTTATAACGTAATTTTTTTAGTCATAACAAGTGTATAAAAAATACAAGGTATTGTATATAGGTTGCTTCATGTCGAATAATTAGATGTAAATCCGTTTTTGCACTGTCACACTATCCTATATCAATTCTTTAATAGTGGTTAGGAAGCTTTGCCTCCTCTTATAAAATACTTTTACTCTAATTAACAATATATATATTTCTGTAGATATATTTCCTCAAATCTTGTACAAACGATTCCTTTAATATTCAACTCATGCACTAGTTCAAATTCTATTGTATTCTTTATACCTATATAAAACCTATTTGATTTATAGATGTATCTTGTCAAAGAACAAAGTAAAGCATATAGAACATTAACACTTAATCCTAGTTCGAATTTTTTTCTCACTTCGAAAGAATTTCCTTTTTATAATTTTCGTGGCCGTGCAATGGTAACATATTTACTAAAAAGGATCATTCAGAGTGTTATATTCATTTAATAAATGAAATAGGTGCGAATAACCCTTTGGAATTGCTCTTTTTATACACAGACCAGCATTATGCATTTTAAGGCACTAAAGTACTTTTTCATAATGCTAACACGGTGTAATATAATAATTAGTATCTATATCCTGTAGATTATTATAAATTTTTATCATTCGTTCCCCACACTTGATATATGTAATTTATTTATTGCTTACTTTATAGTTTATTGAAGTAGATATTTTTGAATTGTAGTTAGTGTGTCAATAATGCAGCGTATCGAACTGTGGTGATCAATATTTAACCCTCGCAGTCATATATTTTGCTGCTGCTTACACAATTACTTTTTTTAGCTTTATCACGTAGCTCATTTTTACACTTGAAAGTGCATTAGAATATAACACACTGTGGAAATAATCTCTACTCGTGAAGCAGGTCTTTCTTCGGTTACAACCTTCTATATAGGTTTTATAATGTGATGCATAATGCAGTCGCTAGAGGAGTATCAGCATTAGTGATAACTATACTTGCATCCTACTTCTTTCATCGGTACAAATACTGTATGCCACCTACAGCATAAATCAAGACATAGAGTAGTAAAGAATTCTATTTCTCAAATATATTCTTTATTTACTTATCAATTCGATAGTATAATCTTTATCTCTCCTGGTATGTTATTCAGATATCATTAGAGTACGTTATATTATAAACCTATATTTCTGAAACTAGTATGCTTATTATCTATCTATTCCTTACTTTTTATTTGCGCATTCTTATATAACATGGATCCTCCAATAATTTCATTTCAGGCTCCAACTCCTTATACTTTGCTAATGCAGAATCGGCCTCAGTTCTTTTTTAGTGCAAGCTTCAGTTTTGATAACTACAAGTATATTTTATATATATATATATATATAGCGATTCAAGTTTATTATTTGTGTAGACAATATAGACAATATATTTTATTATCTTACATGATACAACATATTTGCTTTAAAGTATAATAATATGGTAATTATAATCATTCACGATTACATTCATATTACATACTCATTGGAAATATTACATCGTGATCTAGAATTAGAGCCTTGATCACTATATCGTCTAGACTATATGTCACTAACATTCCGTATATTTAGTTCACTATCTCATATATATTTATGTGCTATTAATTATTACTATATAATTATAATAAATGTCAAACTAAGTTACATATAAAAAGTATAGCCTTTCTACATATTTAATGCATTCTTTTTCTGTAGTGTTCCTCACTAATCAAAAATCAGTAATTTTAACTTTATATCTTGTCTTTCTTGTTTACATATAGCAAATAGTAATTAGATTATTAACTCATCATGACCGTATAATGTATAAGGGATTGTCTCTGTTATCGTTAGATGGATTAATGCAGCAAAATAAAGTATATGCTTTATACACCTTTGCTAACCATTACCATCAGGACCAAACACGACTATCCTACATTTATATTTTCAACTATTACTCACTAGAAGTTTTTATCAATAAGTACATAGTTATATCTATGAAAGGAATCTGTATATAATATTACTCACCATATACAAACTTAATTCTATTTAGCTAAATTTTTTTAGTTTTCTAGCTTTCTCAATTCATACTGAATGAATATATTTTATGGTCTATATCGAACCTTCACTAATATTATAATTAGTAGCTACTTATTTCCTAAATAAGAGCAACAGTTTTGAAATGACACACTACTTAACAGCTCCTTTCTCTAGAATGAACTTATTACTAAATGTATAAGGGATGTATTTGATAAATTAACATTTTAGCGCTCGAAGTGGCATATTATTATTTTCACAGTCATTACCTTTTATATTCTTTAGCTATCATGAACACAGTATCTATATAATTATATATTGAATTATGTAAAGGTAGCCTTAGTCACCGGACTGGAAATGAACCTTCAAGTCACGTTCTCATCATCTCTTATTCACTAGCAATATTGAGTATTTAATATAATCTCTATATGTAATGTTGCTAATATAATAATATTTACGGTATCAGTAAGTGTAATATGGGCATTATATAATCACCGAATTGTGAAATTGATACTCACAACCCTCTAATTATACGTGTAACTATATCTAATAATTCTAAGTCTTATTTAATAACTAAATCAACAACTTCGCTAACAAGCCATCATATTTTAGAAAGATCAGGCTTCAGAATCGCATCCACTTTGGTCTCAGGGAAGAAGTTTTCGATCATTTGATGTCTTACGACTTTTATACTTTCGTTATGTAACTTTGTAACGATAATATCAATCCGACTTTTTTTTTTAGTTTTTCATACGCTATGCAGAGATGGTTTGTCTTATCATGAAGTTCTGTTATTTGAGTAATTGTGTTACCTTACCGTATATTGTATAATTAGCGCATTCACTGTCTGTGATATAGTTTAAGAGGATTAGTCTTCTTACTCTCTGTAACTACTTTGAGTCTTTTCAGATATACTTTTTTATGATGGACATTAGTGTAACAATTAGTGTCAAGTATTGCTTTGTCAAGTTTTTAGGTTTCATTTTATACTTTGTCTTGCTAATTTACGATCATTAACCGTTTTAACATAGTTTTTTCATTCCTTAATATATTTGACATCAAGTCATATCCTATGATTTTTGTAAAAATACAGCACAGAGACAAGTAATCACCAGTATATATATAAGGAATATATTCTCGATGCGATACTCGAATAACGTGGGACTATAGCTGCTGTCTTTTTTATTATTCTATCTGAAATTGTATGTGAATGAATAAGGTTTATCTTCAAACACAGTTTCTGGAATACAGGAATATACATTTTTTAGACATATGTATTCTAATTCTGATATAGACGATTGCCTTATTCTTTATTGAGCAAATGGTGCTCAGCAGGAATTTTAGTAAATGATAATATAATTATTTTGGATATATTTTTTCATTAATAACACTGGATGCTTATTATTTTTATTTTTATTTTTCCTGTGGTTATTTTTAAGCACGAATTCGAAAGTTATATAGTATAAATATATATTTTTATTTTATAATTTTTTATTAACTTTTTGTATATATCGTTTTGAGAATGTTTAAGTACATCAATAATACGTTTTTATATTATTATTGTGATTAAATATTTAACATATATTATTTAAAAATATTTTTCAATTATATTTAATTATATATGAATAATCGTTATAAATGATAAAAACTACTTTTAACTTGATACGGTTGAATAAGTACTTTGGGATTTTGAATACACTCATCCTTCTCTTATGAGTTGTATAGATATAAAAAACTGAGAAAATGAATAGCGAATAGTTGAATGATACTGGAGAATGGCAATCTTAATAGATTGGACTTTATAAATACGTTCAGCTCTTCTTGGAAATATATTAGATATAGACCCTATCGAGAAAGATCGTGCAGAATATGTATTTAATATACTTGAAGAATTCGCAAATCCTTAGATAAAGATTATATAATATTTAAATTTAATAATTTCTACTGAACTCAGCTGTAGTATACAGACGTCTAGTTGCCATTATTCCTTTTATCCAGTTTGTTATTAAGTATAAATATTATATAATGTAATTTTCCTCCATATATTGCATTTTTCACACTATGATATCTGCGGGTGTTGGTTTTACTAGAGCACTACAGATCTCCCAAATTTGCAATTTGTTTTCGTAGTTGTTGGTTTAGCGATTTTCTGAAATAGGTGCGGGTGTCTACAAATGACAAATAAGCAAAGCTAATTTTTTATATTTTTTTGTGTTGTACAATCACATTATTTATTTTCTTTCTGATTTGATTCTTGTACATTGTATTGCAGTAAGATTGTAGCATTCTGTAATTTTATGGTTTGTGTGTAGGATAGATTGTGTGCTGTTGTTGTTGTTGTTTTTGTTCGGGCTATTTATCACCAAAATCGACAGGATGTTGTATATTTAATACAGATCATTATATATATTTCATACAATTTTAATAATAATAATAATGCACTCATATAAAGTAATTAATATAATAAATAAATAAATTGTATAAGGAATAATAATAATAATCAATAGTGAAATAATAAAAGAACTCAATTAAATAATTAGTTAAATAATATATTCAATAAAATAATATCAAATATAATAAACATTTGCTCATTATAATACAATTAGTCGTTTAATACAATAATAATAATAATATACAATAATAAAAATATATGAATGACAAATTAATAATAATATTATAGAAATAATATATCAATAAATATATAATATAAAATAATATAATGATAATAAATAAAAAATTAACTGCATTTATTTTTAATAAAAACATTTCTTAATCAGTTCAAAATAAATAAATAAATAAAAGGGATAATAAAGCATATTATTTAATAACAATTAAATATGCATAATATAATAACTGTATCATACATAAACAAATTAATCATTTTAAATATATAAATAAAGAGTAAAAAATAAAATGATTCTTAATAACATTTTAATAAGATAATAATAATAAACCTCTGTTTTGATGAAATAAGACAGTCTAACAGATGTTAAGTTAAAGTTAAGATCGTCCTCTTATTATAGAGAAACTCTAAGCTAATTCAATTCTTCAATCTGCTAACTCTTCTCATGTTGTAAAAGATATTGACGGAGGCTACTGTATGGAAATACAGTTAAGGCTACCTTGGTAAGGTATTATTCGTTTGCTTCTATATATCTAATCGATTTACTAACTTAATTATTAAAGTTAAAGTGGTTAAATTTAAAATAAATTTCTTTATTTACGAGCATTACTTTGATCTCAGTTTGGCGTCATCGAGGATATATTAAATAAAGTGATTAAGGATTCCAATTATTAGACTAATACTGCATTGGATAAAACCGCGTGAGTGTGCGTATATGGCGTAATAATTATCAGCATATTTTTCTAATTCTTGATAGAAACATTTGTTTGTTCGTTTAACCTATTATGAGGAGCGTATGCAAATATTTACTTGATATATACTAGTTTTGTTTAAGGTTGTTCTCTGTGATAAGAGAAAGAGCATATTTCTTTGCCTTTACTCTCAATGGTAGTTCTATATAAGTTGTTGGGTTACGCCCTGCTTCTATTGGCTGAAGTGATCATGCAATGCGCATTTTATTGTGTTGTGAGCATCTATGGATGGATATAAATAATTCATAAGCTTGTATTAATAAAATTTTAAAATTAAGTAGTGAATGTTTAATAATTATAAAGATTTTACACTCTCTATCTATCATAATATTACATATCATAATATAATAATATAAATTCCTTCGTCGCGGTTGTTATAGTAATCAGATTTCGAGATCTCTTGCTATGCTGGACTCTTCTGCTGGTAAGTTGATAACTTCTCAATTTAATGTGTCTCTCGTCTTCTAATGAATGCTGTGCTTACTGTCATGCTTTACGGTCCTAGGAATGAAAATATAATTTCTGTTTCTACTGTTCTCTCCAATATTACATATGCTTCACATTCGTAAAATTTTCAACTCTATTTAACTATTGTTCTAGATCGACTATGTTTGAACAAAGCTCTCTCTGTATTTTCCAATGTTTTTTTTTCTTCATTCTTTAATCTCCTTTCCACAGTTTTTGGCCACATTCATTTATTAATGTCTCAACTAAATCAAGATGATGAAACAAAAACAATTAATAGAAACAAAAACCAAAAGACTTTACAGACAAAATATTATATCAATCTATTATCATTACGCGAACAACCATCCAGTAGCAATTTAACAACTTAACTATCCACATATTCTTAGGACATTTCTATAACGCAAGAAGCAAACATCAATCAACAAAGGTGGATTGCTTTAATGGCAAAAATAGAATTTATTTTTGTGTTTAATGGTTGTATAAACTCAATTATATGAACTGAATAAACTTCGTATTCAATTAGAATCATAGGATCACGAATGGAGTATGGCAGGAATAGAGTGGGTTGTTTGATTTATACGTGATTTAACTGATTTAATTGGATTTAAAATTACAAGTGAAAATGCAGAGTAATGTTAACCTCAGGTAACATAATAAAGAATAAGAAATTATTTATGTAAATTATATATATAACAAAATGTGAATTAAAGATGAAAATCAAAATAAATATAAATAGTTTTTTGTGTTATGTGTATACAAAATATATGAACTGGAAATCAATTAAGATCAACTACGATTTTCATATATTAAATAGAATCAATTAATTATCAATTAACTTAGATAATAAGATCAATAGATCAATTAGGTATCATCAGAAGGGTATAGGAAGGATAGAGTGTTTGGTAGTGATTAGATTTATCTAGATTTAATCATGCTTTACTGATTTTTACTGATTTTATACCTGATTTACTTGCTATGAAGAGAAGTACAAAAAATGTACAAATTGTTTTTTAAGTTATATAAAACATATAAAAAGAATAATTCTTATTTTTAGTAAATAACAAATGTTTAAAGAAATAAAATACAAAAATTATTAAAATTTTTATAGTAAAAATAAAATAAAAATAAATAAAATTTTTTAGCAAGCAACTCATAAATATGTATTTAAAGAAACAAACAAAATAAAAGTAATCAAGTTTTGTTTATTGTTTAATACTACATATGACTTGAATTAAATAGATCTAATAGTAATCACGAATGTGAGTAGGAAGGATAGAGGTGGTTGGTTTGATTTAACTGATTTACTGCTTTAACTGATTTAACTGATTATAACTGATTTAACTATAATATATAGTTAAGGTATGTAAATAATTGATAGCTACACCATTTTATTTTAAGTTATAAATAACATAAAAATGAATAAGTAATTTATTTAGTTAAAAGTACAAGTTTATATAAAGATTCAGGGATAAGCAAATTTTAATAAATAAATTTTTTATAGTAAAAATAAAAACAAAATTAAATAAAATTTTTTTATAGTAAATATATAATTATAAACATTAATGTTTTTAAAGAAATATTAATCTGTAAATTAAGAAATTATAGTTTTTTTGTTGATGTATGTTATATAGTACAATTATAAATAGACTTAGATTCAATAGATATTCAATACGATCAATATAGATATGATTACATCGTAATATTGGGTAGTAGAGGTAATATGAAGGTAGGGTGGTTATTTTATAGATAATGATTATTACTGTATATTATATTATGCTTTACTGTATTTATAAAAAATACTGTGAATTTATATATATATGACGCTTTTAAGGTTTAAAATATGAAAATTTATTTTTAAGTTATAGAAATTGAATATATAAATAATTAATAGATTTACCAAGGACCACAATATTTACACAGAATAAACTAGAAATTTGGACTAATATCTTATTGTAAATATAGATAAATACAAATACTCATAAATATCTTAGGTAAACCCATGATCAACAAAGAAACACTAACGATAAATAGGAAGTTTTTTGAATTAAAATTATACTCAAAATATGACTTGAATCAATAGATCAATGATCAATATATTGACACAATAATAAGATACATAGGATACATAATGATACGAAATGTTATATATATTATTATTTAATATAATATATTATATATATATTTTATTAATTAATATTATAGTGGAGGTAGAAGTGTAGGTGGTTTTTGATTATTACTGTTTACTGCTTATTTTACTGAATTTATGCAGATTTACTTGAAATGAGTCTCCATTTATGCACGTAATTATAAAGTACATTTAAAAATTATTTTTAAGTATTTGTTATTCATTAAAAATAAAGTACATATTTATTTAATTGTAGAAAATTGGACAATAATCAAATCTAATATAATAAAAGAATGATATAACACTACTTCCTAAATTTTTATTAGTAATAATAATTTAAAACAAATAAAATAAATTTTTATAGTAAATAAAACAAAATATAAATTTTTATAGTAAAAACATAATGTTTAAAGAACAAAAAAAATAAATACAAAGTTTTGTGTTATATATGCAAAATATGAACTTTTAATCAATATGATCATAGATCAATAGAGTCAAGTAGATCTGGAGGATCAGGAAGTGTCGCCTGGAAGGCGTTTGCTTTCTGATTTACTGATTGTACTGCTTAGGGTATGGTAAAAATGCAAATTTTTTAAGTTATAAACATACTTTACCAAGCAAATTAAACAAAATATTTAAAGCAACAAAATAAATAAAAGGTAATTAAAAAGTTTAAATTGAAACAAAAATTAAACACATAATAAATCAATGTTAAAATGAAACCTTATAAAATAAAAATATGCAAAACCCATAAAAATTTTGAGTTGACGTTTCTAAAAAGAAAACGAGATTTTGAAAAATAGAAGTGCAGTGCTCTTGCTAAGGATGTTTTATAATCTCAACTACCGGCACCGGCTCCAGCACTGGTGCCTGTAAAACTCTGTCTTTTCTCTGCTCTCCTTTCTCCATCCTTGCCTCTTACTCTCTTCTTCTGATTCCTTTCTTCTTTAATGCACTTCCGCTGCATTTATCTTCTTCTTCTATTCAATGCACTCCGTGATTAAACTTTTTTATTTTCAGTTGGGGTCCCTACGGAGGGTTCCAACATCACCATTCTTCCTTCATTCCTCCTTCTTTCTCCTTCCTTCTCTCTTCCTCCCTTCTCTCCTTCTCTCTTCTGTTTAGCACTCCGTGCATTTCTTTCTTAACTTCTCTTATGCATTACCAAGTGCATATTATAATAAGTTTGGCCGGAGTACAGGGGACCTCCTTCCGGAGGGGTTCAAACACTAACTAATTCTTTCCTCTCTTCATACTTCACGGTCCATATGTCCGAAAACTGCACTACTTGGATTTCCTCTTCTTACTTCTCTTTCCGTCTTTTATCTTCTATGCTTACATCCGTTTGCACTTTCAAATTCATTCTTTAATTATTTTCTGATGGGGTGAGGCCCGAAGCTCGCAGCTTCGATTTCAAATCCTTTACCTCCTTCTTCCTCCTTCTTCTCTTACGCTCGTGCTATTTCATCCTTCTATCAATCCTTCTATTGGAAGGAACAGTCACCCTTCATGCCGAAGGGGTGCACTCGTCTCGGAAACCTACCATTTCCAGGCAGACGGAGTTGCCGCGGCGGCACAAACAGACAAGCGAAATTAGATACCTTCACGACTATGTTATTATTATTTATTTATTATATTTTATTTAATTTTAATCTTAATTTTAAATTTTAATTTTATTTTATATTTTTATTTTAATTTTAATTTTTTTTTTTTTTTTTTTTTTTTTTTTTTTTTTTTTTCATTTTAATTTAACTTTTTTTTTTATTCTAATTTTTTTTTTTTTTTTTTTTTTTTTTTTTTTGTGGGGGAGGGGGGGTTTAATGGGTTACTAGTTTGGAGTTTTTTTTTTTACATGAACCAAATTAGTCTTTCTAAGTTTCCGGTTTCCTGGAATCTTCCAGGATTCCAGGTATTTCCAGATTTCCATACCTCGAATATGGTCTAATCAACTAACAGCGGAAATATATCGACATGAAATGTTTATTAATCAATTTTCTTTCGATTATATCTTTTAGTTAATAAGTCAACCGTAGCACGTAGAAAGACGATTTAAACATCGATTATGGGGTAATCGATCACGATAAATCGATTGATACTCATCAAAAATAATGATCTACCGTCAATTAGAAATCCATTCTAGGATAAGACCTCAAAAAAATTAAATCCTTCTTGGGGGTTAACGCCTCCTTATTTAGGAGGGTAAAACCTTGAGTTCAGGCTTCAAACGCATTGAAGTCGGTCTTTACTAATGACCTTTAAAATATTACGGTATCTCGACTTCCAGATCTTAAAACCACTAACTTTTAGTACGTTCAAGCTTTGAAAAAACCGGGGATTTGTTGCATTAAGATATGTGCGTTGATTGCTCAAACATATGTGTACAACTTTATAAACGGTTGGCGCTAAACTGTATACCGGATTTTGCGAGCCTTAACTTTTAGCGGAGGTTTTAGCTACTACCCCCCTCCCGCCTATTGCAACTGGACTGCAAATACTTACCCTCTCCTATATTCATTTCTATATATCAGCCTTCCGTATTACTAATCAAGTCATATACACTCTATTTATTAGGGATAGTAGAGCGGATGAATAAGTAGCTATGAGAGATAGTAGAAGAGATATGGAGAGTATGAAGGATGGAGAGGGCGTCATAGCGCTATGATGGAGGTGGCGCGCGGCGTACGCGGCCGTATACACCTATTCATGAGGTAGCTTAGGTATGCTGATAGTTTACTAAGTAATACTGAGGTATGAGAGTATATAGTACACTCCTGTAGCCGCTCACTATAGGGTATACTAGTATAATACTATATAATTATTGATGTTCCAATTTAATTAAATTTTACCCGACATAAAGTTCATTCAGCATTGAAAGTTAATTATTCTTACAATTTTAAATTGGTTAAGCGAATAATTTGCAATCAGAATAAATTTCTGCTTACATATCTACATCGCGTTCTTCGGCTAGGCTGGACCTTCTACTGCGGGGAATAACCATATTGGCACCTACACACGGACATGTGAGGAGGAAAGAGGAGCTTGTAGGGATATGTTAAGGTTTAACAGAGTGTTTTATGATGTTAACAGCTAAATTAATATAATAGTGATGATGTTTATTTCATTAATATAAAGTTATTAGTTTCTAAGTTATACGTCGCGTCTATTTTAGCTGGATTAATTATTTAATTTTACTTAGCGGAACACGGGTACACCAGCGTGCGATTAAGATCGTTCAGACGTGACTCATAGTGCGTAGTGGTCTCTGTAGAGTGCTAGAACTAAAAGTGATAGCAGCGAATTATGGAGCTGTTGGGTCCCGCAGACTTTAGGTCCGTTGCGGGCTTATAAGGGTATGAACTTTTTGAGCTTATAGTGGCGCTGAGTTGCGCACTCTAAACGAGGGTATCAATATGAACTTGCGCCAGCTTCTGATATATTAATTATATTTATTAATTTTATCTTTAGGCATATATATATATTTAATTGTAATATATATACATTTATATATACTATTGGATTACTGTAACTTTTTGTAAGTATTTTCATATTATATATTATTATACTGGATATATAATATATAGCTATTATACTAATTATATATATTTATATATAGTAGTATTATTTTATATAGTATATACTCACGCCTTTACCAGCGTCTTAGCTGGGCTTAATCCTTTTAAGCGCAATTAACTGGTCTTAATTGATGTCTTTGGCTTCTGGCTGCACGCAACTTCAGTAACTTTCTTAAGCAGATCTTAACTCATTTGAAAGTGCCTGGCGTATATTTTTCCCCCGATGTTACTGCCGATTAAAGCATAACCTACACCCTCCATTTATCGATTCCTACAGGCGACCGTTTCTATAATTGTAGGGGTACCCCTTCGTTTTCCGCGGCTATACGGGTATTCCGGATAGAAGCTTGTAAGTGCAGTTGTGAATGGATTTTAACGTTTATTAAACTAAATAGATATTAAAATATTTTTATTCGATGAAAAACAGGAAAAAAAAGGCTGATTAGTAAGAAACAAATTATTCCGCAAATCGATGAAAATTCATATAGATATGGTAGCTATAATGATAATAAATGAACACAAATAGACAACATCTTTTTCTTAAATTCTTCCCGCACTAAATAAATCTAGTTCAGTGTATTAAACTGGTTGATATGAAAGAGCATAAGATAAAAACTATGGGGAGATACTAAGGGGATAAACCGAGTTTAAGATCACTAGGTTTATTTCTTAAAAACTAAAGAATGCCCCTAGGGTAGAACGCCAAGATATATGGGTTCGATAACATTTATAAGGACATAAATGTTGTATTATTATATAATATCGTTTATAGATTATTATATTATATATTATAAAATATTTTTAAGATAATTTATATATATATATATTTAATATTTATTATAATATATATTAATAACATATATATATAATGCTATATATTATATATAATATTATAATTATATATAATATATAAATATATTATTATTAATATATATTTATATATTAATATATATTATCAAATAATAAAGTATTATATTTTTTTCATTATTACATTTATATTATATATTTAGATATCAGCAAAGCCTATTATATAGTATTTTATTTATAACCTTAATATGTATTAATTTATTTAAACTAATGAGAGTTACTAAATGATAGATTTATATTTATTAGTAGTAGGATTATGAAAATTGTTAACAGGATTTGTAATACAAATTATTATAATTGCTGATAATAATAAAAGTTATTGTCCATTATGACATACTAATGGGATTCTACGAATAACAAATTTACTTTAGTTATAAGTATCTAGGTCTATAATTGTAGCAGTCTTAATACTTTCCAGTATAAATTGTTATGATACTAGGTTTATGAATGCAGATAGTAAAAAGTAGGGGACAGACTATGATAGAGGTACATATGTGTATTATGTGGAGTAGCAAGGAGATATGCTATAATTAACATGTCAGAAGAGTATGAATATCTAATAAAGAATTATGAATTGTATATATATAAAAAATCGGATAAAATTGATAGGTGTGTAATTGGATTACAAAGAACATATCTAAGTTTACAGTGAAAGTACGCTAGATTTACGACTGTTGAGTAGAGATATTATATAAAGAGAGGGGATATATTAACAACTCAAATCATAAAAACGCTTTGGTTCTTGTAGTCTTGGCTACACTAGAGCTATTGGCATAGTCAAGCAACATGCCTTATTGGTGGTCATATGCGCCCCTTGTATCTCATTTTTTACCATTCTCATCTAAAATAATCGTTTACTACGATTTAGCTGCTCATTGCAATAGTTTACTACATAGATGAGATAGAAAGAGAAATGACATGAAAATATCAAGGGCACATAATTGACACATAGTAGTAAAAAAGACATTGACATGACGAAACGTAATTGGATTTTGGGATATAGCTAGAAAGGGGCAACATATAAGGATAGTAAATGAAATTTTTGAAGGCTAAAGTCGAACACAATTTTCTTTTTTTATATTGTTTTTTTTTTTGAATTGTTTTCTGCAGATGGTATGATATGTTGTAAATTAAAATATATCATAATGACGTGGAGGGCATAAATTGTCTTAATATAGATAAAGATATGCATAAATCGGAGAGCAAATGCAGTATATTAGTAAAAATAGTAGATATCTACAGATTAATAAAATCTGATTGTACCTTGTAATACTCATACTATATAGCTATAAATTATATATTATTAACTATATATATCATAATTATTACTGATAATAATATATTACTTTTTCATTATCCACTAACTATTATTATCTTTGTATTTCATATCAAAACTATAAATAACTATATATACATGTATTCATTATACAGGTTGACATAGTTGGAATTTAATTTTCTATTTATTAGGGTTTATTATTCAAAACGAAAATATAACTAATTTATACGTAAACTGAATAAAAAAGAATATTCATTGGAGTTTAATAATTTAAACAGATAATGGTTATAAAGTACTTATAAAAATATAATTATAAGATTATTTTATAAGTTACAATTTATTACATATTTAATATATTATAAGTAGTGCTAACTTTTATATTATCCTTATGTAAATTTATTTAAAGAATAATTTGTGTGTTTTAAAACTTATTTATATATTTCATTAAATTTGAAACTAATTTTCTAAAGGAATTGTATTCTTCATATATGAAAGCATGGAGAAAAAACTTTAAATGTTTCATATGCAATTAGTATTATTCTCATACATATTTCTATAATTAGTTTTTAATTTATTAGTTGAAATTTTTAGGTTTTATTAATCAATTATTGATAATCAATTATGTGTCGATCTTTTTTTGTTGAGTTTCGATAAAATAGGAAAATCTATTTTATCCTTGTAAAATAAAGTGTACATTATTTGAAACAAAAAATATAGTTGATATTATAAGAGTCATGCCATGGAAAATTCAAGTATTCTTTAGGAAATGCCGATATATTAAAATAAATAATAATAATTAATTTGATTTTTCCTTTTTAATAATGTGTTTTTGGTATTTTTGATCTGTTTTTTTTATGAAAAATTAAAAAATTAAATCCGTTTCATTCATCTTCGAATGCTTTAATTAGATTTTATTTTCATTTACAATTGAAACGAAAAGCATCAAAAATGTAATAACTCTTATATATCATTTCTTAATCCATATAATTATATTTCTTTTTTTATTTCTACCCTTTATTATCTCAAGCAATATTTATGAAGCGAATAGAATTAGGGTCATGGTTTTTTTAGTCTCTCACCTCGAGTTTTGATATCTCTCACCAAATTTATATGCCGAGTCCTCGACTTCCCGCGCCACTTTTCATCTCTCACCTTATACTTGTTTTTTTAAGCAACATGTATTTTCAATGAACTTTTAAATATACTTTTGAAATATTTTAGTTAATGTGTGTGTTGTGTGGTTGTGTTGTGTGTGTGAGTAGTGTGTGTGTGTGTTGGTGTGTGTGTGTGTTGTGTAGGTGGTGTGTTGTGTGGTTGTTGTGTGTGTGTGTGGGGTATAAATCAAATGAGGTAATGATAAAAGGTTCATAATTAAAATAAGACTGAGTATTATCTTAAGAACGTCAATTGAAACATCGCTATTAAAATTAATAACAATTTAAATAGAAGACTACAAATTATTTAACTTTTGGACGTGTTTAAATATCTTAAAACAATCATAACAACTTAAAACACAAAGACCAGAAAATCATTTTCATACTCTGTGCTATTTTCTGAACGAAGCGGGGCTTATATGTTATATAGCTAGAAGTTTTGATAAAATATTAATATATATTACTAATATAAAATAATATATTACTTATATATAGTATATAAATAGTATTATATCATAATTAGTATATAATTATATTATATAAATAATAGTATATAATATTATTAAAATAAATATTAAAGTATATCATTACATATATATATTATATATTACTATATTAGTAATAATCTAGTTACTAGAAATTTATCTGATATTCTGTACGACATGACCACTCTTACCTTGGCACACAAATGGCACCCTGCCACAGTTCACTAGAACATAGAAAGACTCAAAAACTTCAAAACTCGCCAGTCACCGAGGAAAAGAAATCCTTTTTAAAGGCATACTAGTGCATACTAAAAGCCACAATTCTATCTCCTGGATACAAAATCTAAAAAAAACAGTTTGTATATACAGTTTTATAAAAATCCACAAAACCACTGTGTTGTAGATCCTTTACCTCTCATATCCATATAATCAATTTCGGGAACATCTTTCAACCCATTTCCCGCTAAGACAAAAAATATACAAAAACAAACACATTTATCCACACAATCATCACACAATCTTCAACCAAATTACCTCATCAACACGCCCACAAATCAAGATTAACCCCAACTGTACAATATATATATATATATTATTAGTATTATATATATAATATATATATATATATATATATCTATATATATATATATATATATATATATTATTATATATTAATATATATATATAATATATATTATATTATATATTATTATATATTATTATATATATTAATATATATATATATTATAATTATAGTATATATATATATTATAATATATTATATTATATTATATATATTAGTTATATATACTCTATAAATAATATAATATAATATAGCTATATATATTATATATATATATATTATATTATTATATATATATTAATATTATTATTATATATATATATATATATATATATATATATTATATATATCTATATTATTAATATATATATATATATATATATATAATATAAATATATAATATATAATATATATACAAGATACCACATGGAAGGATCAGACTACCGGATATCAGAAGTATTTACTATATATTAATATTATAATATTAAATATTTATATACTATATTATATATTTTATAATTATTATATATATATACATAATATTATAATATTATTATATAATATATTAAGTTATTGGTAAATAAAACAAGAAACAAAGTTATATTTTTCTTCACAGTATAATTATACTAATATTATTATCAAATAAATCATATATTTTATATATAAATTATAATTATTATAATAATTAATAAAATACATATAATTTTATAAATTTAATTTAAAATTTTCATTAAACTATATATATCTTAAATTTCAAATTTCTAAATTAATTAAATAGGAAATACATATAATAATATTTATACTATATAGCATTGTTATATAATATATTTAATATAATATTATTAATATTATAAATATAATATATTAATAATTATAATTATACTTATATATAATATTTAATATATTATAATATATAATATATATATAATATATTATAAATATATATTATATTAATATAATTAAATGAATATTAATAATAATATATAATAATAATTATATCATTATTATTAATAATAATAGATATATAAATAATAATAATTAGTACTAATGACATTATATTTATAAATATAATAAAAAAAAATAAAATAATTTATATACTATAATGTTACTCCTTAATTTTCAAGACATTGTAATTTATTAAGAAGTTTTAAAAAACCCTTTGAAAGATTTGAACAGTTAGCATGACACCACACACACTACCACACACACACTCACTACACACAAATGTAATATGTATTAAGCTACACACACTAGCATCATCTTATATCACTACAAATAAAACCTCTCCCGCCTTAAATCTCGAATTCTTAATAATATCCTATTAATTATAAAATGTGTTTTTCATTGTATTCCATATCTACGACTGACACATAATATATATATATATATATACAACCACCACACTATATAATACCGTAGTAAACACAATTGTTATCACTAATATCAACAATCACTAACTATTATATATATATATAACCATTAACACTATTAGTATACTATCATATCTACTATATATATATACTACATATTACCTGCTTCTACCCTATATAAACAAATATACTATCTAGTATTTTACCTATACGTACTTAATAATATATCCACTGATACTGCTACCTATATATATATAGTAATGTCACCCTTGGTAAAGAGACCCCCAAATCTATGTGATATATACTATCTTCTAGTATTATATGCGGAGTAGGCGCGATGTTGGTAAGTATGTTGGGGTGGGACCGACTGGAAATAAAGTTGTTTCTCTTACTTACATTTTTTCTTATACTTTTATTTACTCATGACTGTTGGTATTAATGGTTATATTCATCTAAAGCAAAAATTTCACTACTGTCACTACGTCAGATCAAGTACTCATATGAGCAATAAAGCAAAAATTCACTACTTCACTACGTCTACGAAGTAAAGTGATGTATTTAAAATATATAGCGTAAATGGAGGAAAAACGAGAAACTAAGATCAGAAATATAGATTAACCAAGCTTTCGAGCCCTACACCTACGCCTGAGGGATTTATACAAGGAAATGTAAAAGATGAAAAAGGAATAAATTATAACTTGAACTACTGGAAAGCTTTAGTCATTTCGACATAATTCCTAATGTGTTTTTCTAAGAAGCCATTTATAACATTTTTCCTCCATTAATAAATTATTTAAGAGGTAATAAATTTTTTGTTTCACCTGCATTATTTGTTGAAATTCGTTATGATTTTTATAATAAATGATTCGCCGAATTTTCTTTCCTCTGCATTATTGCAAGATGAAATTATTTTAGCAGAATTCATATCGTTCATATGTTTATGTTCATTCCTATGTTGGTACAAAGCAGAGTGACGATCCCCGTTGATCAAACAATAATTGCGTTGATACCACGGTATGGTTGATACACACACGTCTTTTGAAATCATCGGTTTCACCAAAGTATTCTTCATCACAATTTTTGCAATCTATATTATAAATTCCTGTAGTTCATTCTTTATTATTTAATTGAAATTTTAAAATAATTTTTTTCTTTAGTGTTTGGAACCGACCGTATTAATAAAACTGAATTTAATAACATTTTAATCATTTCAGGTTCTATATGAGAGAGGATAACCGTTATTTCATCCTTTTTATGTTTCACCAAACGAGTAAAAAAAAAAATTCTTATCTAATGACAGTCTTTGTTTATAGCATATTCTGCGTAATATAATGATCCAATTCATTTTTTCTTTTACAAATTTTAACTCCTTATCCAGATAACACGGACTACATATTTTCATCGATCTTAGAAACTGTCCTGTAATAATTCCCAGTTTTGTATTATAAAATTGTATGGAGTACCTGTGTATACAAGCATCGGAAAACATTGGTTGGCGATATATACTCAAAGTTGGGTTAAAGCTGTCATTACTATCTATCATTACATCCAAAAAAATGCAATCTACCATTAGCAGACCTCTCAAATGTAAATTTAATGGACGGTACCATATTATTAATATTATTTAGTACTATTTGGCGATCCACGTCATTGGAATGGATGGCAAATACATCATCAACAAACCGACACCATTTGATGTTCGGAAATCATATAGAAATCATTCGATAAAGTCAGGAACAAAGCTTTGATTCCTAAACTTCTTCCTCTTCCTCTTCCTCTTCCTCTTCCTCTGCGTCCTTTTCTCTGATTTCCTTTCCGGTCGCTCTACTAGTAATAGTGGTATTCCTCAAGGTTCTTTAGTATCCCCAACTTTTCTTCAATCTTTCATTAATGACCTTCTCTCTCTATGACTTAGTCTCCTATCCACTCCTATGCAGCTAAATCCACCTTTTGATACTCTTTTCAATTTGGGAGTCTACCCACTCAGCAGCAATTAACGCATGCCAAGATGGTGGACTTTGGGCAGCTGATCTTTGGACTTTCTCGTATTTCTAATTGGAACAAAGAAAACATTTTAGTATTCAATCCCTCAAAAGCATAGTTTCTTCGTCTCTCTACTCGACAAAATCTTCCACACAACTTTGAAAACACACAAATCAAACCGTAGTCTGTTCTTAATATTCTTGGAGTTTTCTTATCTCGTGACTTTAGTTATAAGGATCACATTACTTTTCTTTCTAAACAAGCTTCAAGGAGGTTGGGTGTTCTGATGCGTCTTCGGTATACCTTTTCTCACCATCCCAGTTGCTTGCTCTATGCAGGGGCGTTGTTCACCCTTTTCGGAATTAAAACATACTTTGAGTTTGCTTTAAGGTTTAGATTTTAATGGAATCTTACTCTCAAAAAATGTTAAATAGGCAGTTATTAGTTATAATAGGCACGAGTATATTTATGAAGCAGTTATAAAATAATTTTTAAATTTAATATAAATGAATAAAAAGATAGCTTAAAAGCTTTGCATATTTAATAAAAGAAAAAAAGAAAAAATATATATACTACATATTAATATATTTATATGTATGTAGTAAAGTACTCTAGGGTGGATTGGGATGTTCTAATCTCTACACCTGATGTTACTAAATGAGTGGACCTACCACAAGTTGGAAAAATAAAAACGAAATCTGTAATGGGAGACTTTGAGAATATTGAATGAATATTTATAATTTATTATATTAAAATGTTAACAGATAAACTCACAATTGGTGAGATAAAACCTCTTGTAACACGAATATTGTGACCCATTAACATGCCAAATGTGGCCAATCTAAACCTAAAATGATAAATTTCAATATTAATATGATAAGATGCCTATATAGGGCACCCATTTTTAATAAAAAGGATGTCAAAGGACAAAAGGACAGATTTGCCCGAGATGAAATGGTCTTACTCACCCAATTATTACGTCCTGGCAATGTTTTGCCCAGCTAATCTTTTCCTTCCGGGAGTTGCCTTAATCGCAGTCCTACGCAACTTCTTCACACCCAAGCTTTTTTTGAAACAAAAAAGGCGGGTATGACTACGAATTTAACTTGAATTCTGCCCATACAAGACTATTTCACTGCGATCCAGTATACCAATAATCTCGAAAGTATGAAAAAATAAAATGCACATTAGCAAATTATGTTAAAATGTTACCAGCGTGAAGATAAGGTAAAAAGTTTTATAATTATACGCCTCTTTAAGCGAGGCGACGGAATAAAATAAATGTTTATCTTCTTCCCTACTACTCCCTGGGAAGTCTTTGGTAGTAATAAAATTGGGTAATTTGAAAGACCACAATATTTCGGACTCTATGAAAAATAACTACAGAGGTCACAGTTTTGGTCTTACAAGAAATTATCATAAATAATAATTTATTTATTCTGCAACACCTTGATAAGATGCAGTCTAGGATCTTTCCACTTGTTAACTCTCCTATCCTCATTAACTCCCTTCAACCTCTTTCAAGAGGTTGAACTGTTGTATCACTCTCCTTAATATATATATATATATATTATATAGTATTATATAGTCCGTAATCCAAACGTAACCATTTATATATGAGATTTATTATATACTATTATATAGTATTAAATATACTATTAGATATACGTATTAATTAGGTGAGATTTGATATAAATTATATATATATGAATTTTTATTTAATATTAAAAATATAAATTAATTATTATGTGCTGTTGTAATGATGGTGATAATGATTGTGTGTGTGTGTTGTGTTGATTTGTGTAGTGTGTGGTTGGTTGAATAGTGAGTGATCTGATGGATAGTGTGTGGTTGTTGGTGGTTAGTTGTGTTGTGATAATCAATGTGGTGGTCGTGATGTGTGTTTGTTCTCGTCCATTTTCAACACAGATAAATTTAATCCAATTTCCCACGTTCCAAATATCTGACTCTTCAGGTTACATAAACCACTATGTGTCAATATTACTTATACAGTGTCACTTCACCTGGATGGAGAAAGGCTCGAAACAACTTTCCCTTTTCATTATGATTCTCGATCTCTAAACAACTTTTCGTTGGAACTGGCACAATTATCAAATGTACGTTTATATTTATGCATTTCTAGGCTAGTTCTTTGAGTCCCGGGGCTGAGTCGCTGACTATTATATATATATATATTATATATATTATATATATATATATATATAATATAATATAAATTCGTTATGATATATAATAGTTATGCAATGTATAATAATCTATATATTAAAAATAATTCTTAATATATAAATAAAAATTTTTGATAATATATATAACCTTAATAAAAAATCTAACTAAAGGAACTATGTTTAATAAGTGAGGCTTTTTGATGACTCCAATGGAGCGAAGAAATGTCAATATATTAATTGATCGTTATATCTCTAAAATAGTAATATACTTAGGGATAAATTACTTAATATGTTTTTATATGAATAAGAGCTTACACGGACATAAACCTAACCTTAGACGTCATATAACTATACATAATACCGTTTAAAAAACGTTAAACTGACATAACACACTGGGTGATACCAATGAACTGTTTAAAACTTAAAGTTACCTAACCATAATATTAGACTGGGAAGTAACCACATTTGAATTAAATATGTCGATTATATACTTAATTTAATCATTCGTAACAAAGATAAAATATAAGAGGATTCTATAACACTAATTAATTTATATAGTTTTAATGCTATTTTATTAATATATTATTACTCTATAGATGTTGTCAATAATAATTATCTATTATCATATCACACAATTATTTAAACAATATTATTCGAGAGCTATAATCATATATAATCATTCTATATTATTTATCTAGATATGGTGATTATTCATATATAATATTTAATTAATTTAATATTCTGCGGGGTATCTGATGCATCTATCTAGATCTACCGTCATATTCTTCAATCACCCTATGACTTATGGGGAAGGTATGTGTATGATTTACTGTAGGTACATATATCACTAATTTTATTAGTTATCCAAATTATCACTGTATTTTAATATTCATATACTTCAGCCTTGCAGTACCTTACTACGTTGTATATTAGTCAACACAATCTGAGTACTACAATATATATACCTCCGGATGTTATTACGTACATAATATATCACTAATATTTATAGAGACACCATAATATATTATAATTATTATACCTATCCATATATAGGTAAATTAGTTCTGCAAATAAACACCTCATCTTCGCAGCAGAGGATTTCACCACGTTCTTGAGAGTTATCCATTGAATTAAATCACATGTGGGTTTTTGGAATGTTTACTCCATTTTAATCATTACTATCTATTCATTTCATTATGCTTGTATGTAAGGTTTATAAAATAGATATTGACATCTTCGGAAATAGCATTTACTATCCTTCAGTATATCTATTCTTTAAATATATATCTCTTGTATTATAGTTATGATTACGCAAGGGTAGGGCTATATAACTATTATATTCAATAATTAAAGTATCATACTGGGTTTCATATTTGTTCACTTTTAGAGACTATAAGTTTTCTATTCTCCTCTTATCTATTTTATAAACTTAGGACATTAATTATCTGTAGAATAAACTGAATAATTGTTTTTATTTATTACGGTGATATATATTTTAAAATAATAATACTCTTATTAATAACATAATTATTCGCATAATGTATTATATTAATTATATATGTACTTAATAATATATAGTATAGTTATAATATTAAGTTATTAGGCCGACTTCGATATGATATATCGTCATTTCATATAATAAGATATGATTTAGTCAATAAGTAGGTGTAATATTCAATATATCTAATTAAATTAAACTTTGTCATCTATATTAAAAAAATTTAAAAAATAATAATTGTTGTAAAGTCTTATATACTGTACTTTTATAGTTGATGTCTATATTATACATATCATTACGGGTTCAGAGTGTCTAAAAGCTGACAATCATATGTAACTTTAGACCGGACAGCACCTCCCAGAAAAAACAAATATGCAGTACTATTGGGAGATCCAGAAGGAAAATTCTAAGGCAGGGGTTGTTTTAAATTTCTCTATATTTATGTATTTTTATATCTTGTTAATTTGTTTTTTATTTTTCATTTGGCTGCTCGTCGGAAATAATAACGTAGAAGTATTCAATGGGAGTATTTTCCATTTGGAGCTCATTTTATATCTATAGCTGCCAGCCTAACGAAGTCCGAGATATCAAATACTTTCAAGTAGAGATTTTATAAGACCAGCGCAAAAGTTTGAAACAACACTAGAAACCATAAAAAGAGATCTGTCCAGTGATCCTATGATACCAAGGAATTTAACCTAGGAATCAAATCTAACCAGAGTAAGAACCAGAAATTAGTACCAGAAACTAGTACCTATAGGTCATCAGGAAAGTGATTGTTTTGGGAAGGAAGGTAAATTGAAATATAATTGTTTTAATTGTAAAGCATATACTCATATAACAGCTTTCTGTCCTGAAAACAATATTTAATCTAGTCAATCTATTAATTTATGTTTGATGTCCCAGAAACAAACAGATACAATGTATTTGTTACCCACCATTTCTTTACAACTAATTAGGGGTATCAAAAAAGTGACAATTATAGGTATTATCGATTCAGAATCGCAAAGTCATACGTCGGGGGTCTCTCGCCTCGCCGTGGTACTTCTATCGGGGGGAGAAACTTCGTCCTCCCCTTCTGTCCCCCGTCGGGTCGATCCCCCTACAAACTTTAATAAAGAGAATTCTAAAAATTTTCGTTTTTGAACGGCTTCAAAAAAAAAAAAAAAATAAAAGAAAAGAAAAATGTAAAACCTCCTCCTTAGAATTTTCCGCTGATTCCAAATTGTAATTGGTTTTTTTTACTGTAGGGGCTGCCGTCCCTCTCGCCAGATACATATGTTCTAGTTCTTTAGACACTCTTAATACCCCATAAGTATATATTATTCAATCATTCAACTTTAATTATACACTAAATACTTATATATAATTTTAATAGTATATATTATAGTATTATATATTATGGATAGTAAATCAATAATCTATTACTATATATAAGTATTATATAATTATATTATATAATGAATATATATATTATACGTATAATATATATAATAATATACTATATATATATACTTCTTATATATATATATATCACTATTATTCTAAAATAAGGAAATGAGGCATACTTTGATGCATTAATCACTAAAAAATATTCCTCCCTAACAAACATTTACAATAAAGATGAAAAAAAGAATCTAATAATTAAATTAAATACGACTATGCAAAACGTAGATTTAACATGAAAGTAAATCAGATCAGTGATTATAAGGTCACTGGTCCACGCAGAATTTATTTATTTTTTTTTTATTTTTATTTTTTTTTTGAGGCTGGATTTCCCAGAGTACCAATTTGTCTGTCGTTTATTCCTTTTCCATTGCTTTCATTAGAAAATTTTGATAAAAAATTTTGGTTTGTTCAGAATTGCTTCGTTAGCTGTTGCCCATCAGCTCCTTCCCTTCGTACGCCCCTGGAAAAGGTAATTGTGATATGATAATGTGAATGAAAATAATAAATAAATAGCAATTGTTAAATAAGATAATAGGAAACAACGAAGCAATAAGAGGCTATATATTAATAAGTAATATAAGTTGTAGATTTTATAGGAACTATAAGGTTACATAAAATTATGCTAACCTTAAATGCTTATGCATTTAAGGTTAGCATAATATCTGTATATAAATAGATAGTAAAATCAGTAACTATATACGATATTCACATATATTAATATAAGAGTTGTAAGTTGTAACTATCATAGAATATATTCAATATATTCTGTATATAATATTAAATTTCTTTTAAATAAACAAATATTATCATTGATTACACTTTATACTTAAACCCTTATTATTAATAAGTATGAGATATTTCTCTAATTGTTATATAAGATTTCACAAGAATATTTAATTAATAGGTATATATATAATAATAATATATTATATGATATATAAATATATATATAATATAATCTATATATAAATAACTATAATTTATATATATATTTAATATATATAATTATATAAATATATAAATATAATATAGGTATATATATATATATAGATAATAAGAATGTGTTGAGAGTATTAGAGAGGATAGATGGAGATTTTTGGGGTAGTTAGAAGTCATTAAACATAATACTGAAATAAGTTATGCAACTTCCTATTATTACTAAATTTTAATTTTATGGAGAGTCATGAGTCTGCAGTAGTAATTGAATAGAAGACAAGTGCGAGTGAGAGCAAGAAAGGCTAGTAGTACAATTGATGCGAGAGGAGGTGAGTAACCACGACATGTGTTAAGCGAACAGATAAACTAATCTAGAGCGCGCAGTCGACCTATCTATTGCATTACTCTGTCAGAAGAAATTCAGAATGTGGTTCTTGCAGGATCACTGTCACAACTAAGTATCTCGATCAAGAGATAGATATAGTAAGACAAATAAGGATCG
Organism: Trachelipus rathkii; assembly: GCA_015478945.1. Taxonomy (NCBI): domain Eukaryota; kingdom Metazoa; phylum Arthropoda; class Malacostraca; order Isopoda; family Trachelipodidae; genus Trachelipus; species Trachelipus rathkii. The sequence goes on from JABUQX010087286.1 coordinate 32,381, forward strand.
TCTTAAAGATAAAATCTACAGAAAGTAGTAAAGTGAGAGTAGATGTTTGGAGTAGGAACTATGATGAGGGGATGGTATAGTAGATATAGAGTATATAGAGGATAGTATTATTAATAGAAGAAGTATAGGTTTCAGATATTTAGGTATGGCTTTGTGATAGAGATAGGTAGGAGATGAAGGAAGAATATAGATCATGAGAGATAGGTAGATAGGAATGAGACATTGCTTGGATCTAGAGGATATTATGGAAAGGAGAGGAGGGAATTTAAATCACATAATTACTATAGATAATATGTTGATTTGAAAAGTATTTCGTTTCCACAGACGTAGCATTAATAATGGGTGTGAAAACACTTAGGGGGGTTGAAGTAAAAAATGCTAGGTCCAACAACTGAAAAAATAGATATCTTGGTATTATAGTTGAGTTGTATAGAGTATTAGTAAAGTAGTTGACGAGCGTGAAAATAGTGGGGTATAGTAAATAACTGAAGAGAGTGATTTAGGAATATATTATAGTTAGTCGTGTATATAGAGTAATATTAGATGTTATTGGATAGATATGATCTTTGTGAGTATAAGCAGCGGAGAAGGGAAGTTGTTAATCATAGGTTGAATCTGAGTAGAGTAATGGTAATGGTGAACAGAGGGATAGTTTAGTTAGAGAGTTTGTGAGAGCAGCGATGAGATAGGAAGGAAGGTAAGTGAGGGAGACCATAGAAGAAGGTAGATGTAATAGAATATATAGGAAATAGCCATATAGAGAGATAGAGGAGGTTGATTTGTGCGAGGCAGGTCAGGCGAATGTATATACAAGATATGAGATATTGATGGAGGCGAACAGTAGGTATCACTATGAGTTTCTGAGTCGACGAGATACAAGCAAAAATATACGAATTATGCTTACACTTTAGCAACAGCGTACTCAACTGACCCCAGTGTCCTTTATCCGTAAACAACACTATCTTAGCGGAATATATGTAGTTTGTTATAGTTATATAAATAATAATTATATAATATATATAAATATAATATATATATAATTAATAATTATATTAAACTAATATATATTATCATATAGTAATATATATAGTAATATATATAAGTATATGATATACTATATATAATTATATATATATATTATATTAATTATATATATATATAATATATATTATATATGTATACTAATACACAAGTAAATAAATTGCATAATATACGCAACAAATTGAATATTAGATGATAGAAAAACCCCCTAGCTGGATAATATGAGCAGCACATGAAATATTGAGGTAGTCATATTATAGCTAAAGTGTGTTAATCACATCATATACTGATGATACAGTATACCACGGACATAAAGTAATAATCCTGAGAATATCATATATACTCTTCAAGCGAGCATTACTAAGTATTACTCTCACTGCTACTAGCACTCGAAACGAGGCCAAAACACGGGTGCTATATTAATATATAGGGTCGCACTACGTGTCGTAATTAATATAAATACCAAATAACCGGGGCCAAATTAACATAATATTATAGTTGACAGGTTATTTAATACTAGTTTATAGCTATATTATTTACTTATGTATACTATTAATATGGCCATTACCTGTATTATTTGTATTAAAATAATTAACTAATCTATGCGCGGCCAGATCCCTCCATCATCATACTGTGACCTGGATCATCCATCGAGTGTGAGGCGACGCAGGATATAGATTGGCTGTGATTAGATATGTCGTAGCATAGCTCTTTGGAGATGTAGACTCGCATTGCCCGATCGTCTTTGTCTCTTGTCCCGCGAGCAGCATATATCCGTTATTTGCGATAACATCACTCGCTTACCGGTCACAACAGATTATTTTTGCCACATTGATAGAGAACATCACCTCTCTTCGTACTTGCAATTCAGCATATCTTCTGTATGTCGCCTTTTAACTCTATGGTGTCAAGTGAGCATGAAGTGATCTTGTTTTTATTAGTACGTAGCAAATAATGACTATACTGTACCCCCTATATCAATTTATTATTTATTATAGATCACTGAGCCAAAGACTGAGAATGTTCACATATATAGATGTATTATAAGATTTTATATCGATATATTTTATAATATTTTTGTTCTAATTTATATGGAGTAGTATAGAAGGTGAGTAACCTTACTACTTAATTCATTTTCTTAAATAGCCAATTTATTCATACTTTGCTGATTAAATTATTCTTTATTTCCCCACCTCAGAGTAATCCTACGAGATGATACATATCTTATTATATCTATAATCTATGTTTATGTCAATCGTTCTGTTGATGTTCTGGAGAGCGAGATGTCAGTGATGTTTCATTCTTGTAATTATGGTAGGCTAATCTTAGCTATCACTCGCACATGTAGGATCTAAAGCCGATTACTCTATTACTTATTTATTTATATATATATCTGGCATATACTATTCAAACACTAGCTATATCATACATAACCTTACGGTGTTATGATGTACTACATACTGTTTATTGTAATACTTCTGTCTATGAATAATAGTAATCACTGTATGTAAGCATACTCTATTAATTATATCTACTTAAGCTATTATCCTCTGTATCATTTGTATACTGAGTCTCCTTCAATTCCTTGACAATCAGAAACATACTCCTATCATCTACTTGTAATATAGTATGATATATAATCAGTATGAATTCTTTATGTGCTCATGTATTCCCTGGTAACTTACTCATAGCTGTGGAACCGAGCTCAGCCAGATATTTTGTGAATACCGCATCATTTAATATAATGGAACTCGAGCCAGAACGATACTCTCACATTCGCATAGGCCTAGTATAAGTGCAAAAAATTTTCCTGTTATATCATCCCTTTTTGAAAAACTAAAAAAATGAAATACTAAAAAAATTTGTCTTTGAGCAGTGTGTCTTATAGTATATTTGTCTACTATACACGCATTACTAAATAGAAATGGCTTTTCTAGACAACCTGATTTTGAGAGAAATATGAACCCGAAAAGCAAAGTGTCCACTGAATCCGTAATATTTTAATACATTATCGAGATATTAATCGGCAGATCAACTTTTACCGTTCGAAAATTCACATAGCTCGATAATCCGAATCGAAGACATCAACTAGTCTAGATTATTCTCTTTAATTTGAGTCAGACATCAAACACCTTATAAAATGACGATTATAATAATGATATATATATATACTATTTACAATTTATTAAGTTATAAGCACATAATAAATAGCTTATATCTAATCATATCTAAACTATGATATTTGATCATATTCAATATTTTTGGTCAATTCAGCACTAAAACGAAATTATATACAGTATATATAAAATATGGATAAATAATATATATATATATAGAATATATATATGATTAATTATATATACTATATATATATATATTATATTATATTAATATAAATATATTATTAATATAGTATTTTATATTTTTATATATATTATATTATAGATGATATTTATATAATTATATATATATATATAAGTTTTATATATATATTGATTATATATATAGTATTATAGATAAATTTGAAATTAATATACTATTATGAATTATTAATTATATATATTATATAAATATATTAATATATATATATATATATTAAATATATATAAGTATATATATATATTATATCGTTATTATATAATTATATATATTATTATTATATTATATATTATATATATATAATATTATATAAAAATATACTATATATATATACGTATCATATATATATATATATATATATAATATATATAATACATATATAATATATATATTATATATATATATATTATTAATATATAATAATATATATATATATATATAATATATATAATATATATATATAATAATATAACTATATATTATCTATTATATTATATATATATTATATTATATAGTATATTACATATATTATTATTTAATTATTATTATAGTTATATGTTATTAGTTTGACTAAATATTGTAGTGTGTTCTGTAGATGATGATGTGTGTGGTATGTGTGTGTGATTAGTTGGTAGAAAAATAATATGAATATAGAAAAAAAAATTATTGAGTTTTTACCATATTATTATAATGATAGAAATTATAATAATTATATTAAATAATAAATAATTATAATATAATTAATAATAATATAAATAATAATGAATATTATAATACTAATATAATAATAAAATAACAATAATATATATAATGAATAATAATATAATAATATATAATGATAATAATATAATACATAATAATAATAATAAATAATAATATATTAATTCAAAATATATGTAAAGTGTAGAAAGAAAATGTATGAAAGAAAATAGTTGAATTGTGTCTATCAAATTAATGAAAAACTTAGCAGAATATCATGCGAGACCCTATTTATACAAGAAAGCAATTACACTACAGCTTTATTATTATGGATGCTTACAACACTAACCTCTTGTAGTTTTACGTAATATTCAAAGTCATAGATCAACTGTTGCATCTAATTTTGCAATACCTAATCAAAATGATATGACGTATTTGTTTACATTAAATTGCGCTCATTGGAGTGTATCATATTAAATTTTAAAATACTACATAAATATTTAATCCTATTAAAAATTAAGGAAAATTAAAATCAATAAATAACGTTTGTAGACTAGTTGTTCTATTATGTGGTGGTTGCATCATACTGTAACCTAGTTTCACGAGCCGCCCTGACTATATATATACGTATAATATATAATATATATATATATATATATAATAATTAATATATATAGTAGTAGTATATAGTATTATATATAGTATTATATATATATATATTATTCTATTTATATATATCATATTAGTACTATATATATTAAAAATATTATATATATATATATGATATAGGTATATATATAATAACATATATAAGTATTATACGTATATATATATATTTATATATATAATGATAATATGTATTAAATAATTAAATATATGAATATATATATATATATATCATATATTAGTTATATGTTGGTATACGATATATATTATTATATACGTGTATAGATATCATTATGTATATATATATTATAGTATTATAGTATAAGTATTAGTAGTATATATAATATTTATAGTAAATATATAGTATAATATATATATAATATATATATGACAGATATATATATAGGATAATAATTAGTTATATATATTTAGATATATATAATATAGTATATTCGATATAATAACCTCACCGCATATTAATATGTTAAATCTAATATATAAGACATATATATATAAAGAGAGAGAGAGAGAGGAGTAGTAGAGAGAGAGAGAGAGAGAGAGAGAGAGAGAGAAGAAGAGAGAGAGAGAGAGAGAGAGAGAGAGAGAGAGAGAGAGAGAGAGAGAGAGAGAGAGAGAGAGAGAGAGAGAGAGAGAGAGAAGAGAGAGAATAAATAAAAATAACCAAAGAATATTCCAAGATGGAACACGGCTCAAATTTGCATAAAATATTTTTACAGGTGCTAATTAAAACAAAAAATTAAATAAAAAAAAATATTTTTGATAAATATAAAATATATAAAAATAAAAAATTTGATAAAATAAAATATATGCTAAAATATTTTTACAGGTGTTAATTAACCCTTGATAATGCAAATTGACATGACCAAAGTCTTAGATATTCCAATCATTAAAAGTAGCCTTGTCGATATCGAATGTCAATTTCGGTAGTAATTGTCGACCGTCAGTATCAACTGTGACATAAGTTTTGATTAATCAGTAAATGCTTGGTCAATATCTTCTTTTGAAGGCATATCTGTGTTTAGTTGCACCTGAGCAATGAAGCATAGGAAAATACTATAGAAAAAGTAAGGATATTAACAGTAAAAATAATTGTTTTCTACAACGTCGACGACGACGACGACAAAGAAGAAGAAGAAGAAGAAGAAGAAGAAGAAGAAGAAGAAGAAGAAGAAGAAGAATGATAAAGAAATTTTTTTTTGCTCCGGCTTCGATTCCGGCTCCCCCAAAACCTTGCGGCTCGGGGACACCTTCTCCACAACCCTGCATTCAATGAGAACTCTACAAGCGGAACAATTAAAGTTATGCAATGCATGTTCCGTACAAGAACGAGCTACTCCCATATACGGAGCAAGCAATTGAGGTGATGCAAAGATATTCTGAAGATACATCCGAGCACCCAACATCTAAGAAGTAGTTTGATGAGAGAAATAACTTGATCTTCTCAAGAAAGATCACTTGAAAGGGAAATACCAAGATATTAAGGAGAGAGTTGGGTCTAAACTGTGAGGTTTCGAAGATGATGTTGTTATGTTTAAAATTATGTTGAGTAGATAGATGAAGAAATTTAGTTTTTGAGTCACTGGAAACAACTATGTTTTGTCTCCACTAGTTTGAAATCCGAGAAAGATTAGATAAAGGTTAGTTGCACCAAGACTACCCTCTTAATATTAACTTATTTCAGCTGAGTGGGACGCATTTCAAAATAAAATGAGTAATGAGGGAGGAGGGAGTCTCTCTCTCTCTCTCTCTCTCTCTCTCTCTCTCTCTCTCTCTCTCTCTCTCTCTCTCCCATCTCTCTCGCTCTCTCTTCTCTCTCTCGTTGGTGTGTGTGTGTGTGTGTGTGTGTGTGTGGTGTGTGGTGTTGTGAGTGTGTGTGTGGTGTGTGTTGTAGTGTGGTTTTAATTAAACCAGGTGTTTTATCATATATATTATATACTATATATTATATATATATAATTATTATATATAGTTATATATATAATATATATATATATATTGTATATTATATATAATATCGTATATATATATATAATATCTAATCTATATATATATTATATACGTATTATATAGTATAAGGTGACAGCTTATGAGAACCAACACAAAAACTATTAAACTTTTCAATGAACTTTATTTTAGCTTAAAAGTTTAATAACTATAATTAGGCGGCAAATAAACATGTAAATTTTTTTTCTATTTGCATATTTATTCATCGGAAATATTTAGAAAGTTTCTTTTTTTATTTTCCCCATTATGGGGCTCGAGCTCCACATTGCGTGTTTACCCTATAGTGTCGGTGAATAATACATCGTTCTGTTAGAAAGGTAATTAAATTATTCTTAGAATAAAATAAATAAAATAAAGGTAAAAAGTAAAAGATGGCAGAGCTGTGTCTCTGGCCTCTCCGGGACCCCCGTTTGCGCTTCATCGAACCCCTAAATGGGGAAAATAAAAAAAATAAAAAAAATATTTCCGATGAAAAAAAATATCGGCTGATTTTAGTCAACATATATTTTCTCAAACTTTAAGTCTAATATAAGTTGCTCATGAAAAGCTATTAGTTTGTTGGATTAATAATCATTGTGGTCGAGTTAAGATGGACATGATTTAAGACACAATTTTACATCCATTTAGCCAACATTCACACACACAACACACACATATATATTATAATATATTATATAATTATATGTTATCGTACCTATATAATATATGGTATAATATATATATATATAATTATATATATATATATATATAATAATATATATATATATAAGCACGATTATTACAACTAAGTCAAACGGATCAACTTAAGTGACTCTACAGTATTATTTATGTTTCGTCATTCACATGTAAACTATACTAATTACGTATCGCTCACGAAATGATAATATTGAGAAACGAAGAGAAGGAAGTTAATGTAATATAAATCTTGAATAATTGAAGATAAAAATAAATTCTATTATCTTTCTTCTCCGCATAACTGTGTATAGGTAAGCCTTCCATCTTTATGTCAAAAGCATGCTTGCTCATTCTTCTCTCCCGAGGTCTTTGAAATGAAGCGTTTGGAGCTCGTTCGGAATGATTTGCCAAATCAATGTACTGTGAAATCAAGATTGTGATAAGATGTGATTCTATTTATATCTATTGAGTGAATTTATTACTTATAAATAATTAGTATTTAATATCTTTTTCATAAGTGAATGTGATTTATTTTTTTTCATTATTTTTTTCGTAAATATGAAATTGTGAATTAATAGATATTAAATTCATGCAATGAAATATATACATACCTTCGTATATTATCTAGATATATATATGTGTATATATATATATATATATATATAATAGTTATAAATAAATATGTATTAGTAGTTATATTAGTTGTTACTATTACTAGTATTAGGTATATCTCCTTTGCCCACCCTGGATAAAATAATAAATATGTCTATATGCGTGAGCTTATCTATAAGCAAATGATAATATATTAAGTATCTAATATATAAAATGATAATAATAATAATATTATAATATAATAATAATGGATAATTAATAATAATAGATAATAATAATAATAATAATATAAGATAATAATAATATTAATTAATAATAATAAATAAATAATATAAATAATGAATATAATAATAGATATATAATATAATAATAATCAATAAAATAATAATAATAATAATAATAATACGAATAATAATAATAATATAAAGAGAATAATAATGAAATAAATGCAATAACCGCATTAAATTTTTTTTTTTTAATAACCTGGTTTATATTATTATTAATTATTATTTATTTATTATTATATATTATTATATATTATATTGATTATTATTATTATTATTTAGTATTATTATTATTATTATTTTTATATTATTATTATATTATTATTTTATTATTTATATTATATTATTTTTATTATTCTTATTATTATTATTCATATATTATTATTATATTATTATTATTATTATATCATATATATATATAATATATATATAATAATATATATGATAGATATATTATAGTTTGATTATATATATATTATATATATATATATAATATATATATACTATAACTATATTATATATAATATATATATTCGTTTTTTAACCCTTTTCACCTAAAAAGTAAGAGCAGAATTTAAACCATATTCCTTTGTAGTGTTTTTTTTTTTTTTTAAATATTGGGTGTGAGCCCCTTATTAGTGTGAAGATAATTTTTTTTCCTTAAACATGTGCAACCACTCACGAGCATTACCCCATTTAAGGATGGGTCTTATACAAAATAGGAAATCATAATATCATAAATAAAAATCCCACCCAGGACCAGAATATCGCAAACCCCTCAGGTGGGCGCAGACGAAATATTTAAAGGGAGGATGAATAAATACAGGAGGAAATACAGAACATTACAAAGAATTACACAGAACAGTTGTAACGGAGAAAATGAGATATCACCTCGAACAAGTCTGGAGTTTCCGACCTCCACACAAAATCAGTGCAAACATAAATCACTCCTTTCGCTACTAGAGCGTCGCAAATGTGGTGGAATAAGAGTAAAAAACTTCAACGGACACCAACCTCTATATTGCTTATAGAAAATAGATAGAACGCCAACGTCACGTTGCAGAGATAATGGGTCAAGAGAGTTAAAAAGCAAGGTACAAGGTTTATTGCTTCTTTCGCCTTAGACTAAACCCCACTTTATAGATTTGTGGAAGGATAATTTACTGTTTATATTGAAACCAAGAATGTTTATGTTGTCATCAGGTGAAAGAGAAGGTATAGCGATTGAAAGAAATGAAGTTGGGAGGTGTAATTGAGATGGAAATATGCAAAAGTTGGGTTTTGAAAGAGTTGAAGTTTCAATGTTAAGATTTCCCCATCGGGAATGCTATCCTGATTTGAATCGGAAAGATGAGGATAATAAAAAACTCTAGATGCAAAGAAAGGAGCATATATGAAAGAAGTTGCCAAAATAAGAATGAACAGAGTTGGAAGAACTGCTGAGAGGGTTATTAAGGAAAAGTAGGGAAAGAGTGGGAGACAAAAGAAACACCCTAAGGAACACCCCAATTGACATGGAAGGGAGAAGTCGCTCTATTAGTAACTGCCTGGATGGAATGAATCGAAAGAAAACTAGACTTGAATGAGCAAAATGGAGGAAGAAATTCAAAGGAAGGTAGTGCCGGATACTCACGACTCAACCTATACCCTGTCAAACGCTTTGAAAATGTCAAGCGTCACCATACAAGACTCCCTATAGTCCCAAAGGACAGAAGATCATTGGATCAGTAGATAGGTAATGTATATCACCCGATTACTTGAGCAATCGAAGTCAAGTACAATTATGCGCAAAGATAGGGAAGAGATTCTAAATTGATCCAGAAATGGTTTTTAAGGAGGGATTCAAAATCTTGGAGGAATGCAGCTAGAACTAAATGGCGGATAAGAAAAAATGTTAGAATCGAAGTATTAGCTTATTTGACCCCACACGTGTCACTGACTCTCTGTTATCTCTTTCTTGATCCGAACTGTTGTGTCACTTTTCTTATTCTATCGTTATCTCAACAGCCGCTGCTCTTCCAAACTCTCTATTCGCAAACCTCCTCTCTTGAGAAGAGTTATTGCGACTAGTCACTATCCAAAGTCTCATCCCTTCTCTGTCCATTTCTTGTACGCGTACGTGCTGTACTTTTAATCGAAATCGATACCCCCTCCAGCTCATCAACCTTTCAGGGGGTTCTTCAGTTTCTTTCAGTTCAAGAAAATAGTTTCTTTTGCCGTTCACACGAAACATTTTAACTGATACAATTTAACTGAACAAACAAATCGTCAACTAAGTTGTTAGGTGGAGACGGGCGAGAATATGACAAGACAAGTCTAAAACGCAAAGCCATAGCTTTGTATTGTTCTGACGTCATTTAGACTTTAGAGGCAAGCTGATCAACCGCCATAGCTTGTATTCCTCTGATGCCATTTTGAGGTCATTTAGACTTTAGAGGTCAGAAGAGCTTGTATCCATTTATTCCTTCCTATAGATCTCAATTTTTTTTTTTTTTTTAAATTTTGTTAGAAATTTTATGAGGACTATCAAAATCCTAAGCCCCTTTTTAATTTAATAGTATATATATATTATATAATCTAATATAACTCAATATAGATATAATAATATAATATAAATATGTATATATATTATATTATTATTTATATTAATATAGTATATATAATATATATATATAATAAATATAAGTTAAATGCTCGGTAGTACTTTTTAATTAAGCCACTAGTGGTAAATAAAGCTGTTTCAACTATTATTATTATTATTATTATTATTATATTATTATTATAGTATTATTATTATTATATTATTATTATTATCTTATTTTATTATTTTTGTTATTATGATATTATTTAATTATATTATTATTTATTATTATTATTACGTACATAAAATAAAAATTTAACGCACTTTGAAGGCTTATGAAATTTATAAGAAAAATTACAGAAAAAAATAAAAAAAATATAAAAGACCGAAATAAAAAAATATATGAATAAAAACTGGAGAAATAATTATGTTAAATTTATATTAATTAAATAAAAAATAAAATATTTTGTATTTTGAAGAAGGATTACATAATAATTTAAAATGACTGTTACATATACAAGGGACGTTGCAAGCTCACATAGGTTTGGAGTCTTTTGGAAATTACTTTTGAGGTATGGCTATACTAATATATATATCTTAATTTATAATATGATATATTAATATGTATATATATATATTTTATATATATAATATATATATATAATATTATATATTATATATATATATTAAATATATTATATATATATATATATATTATCAATTTCTGTAAAGTTTTTTTTTTAATTATATACGTTAATTAAAATATTTTTGATCAAGAGAATTAATTTATCTTATTTTTAATAGAAATCAATCAAATTGCCGATAGGTAAAATGGCTAACGCTTTTTTAAAAAATCTGCCGAACATTTTTCTTTTCATTTTAAAGATAGAACGCAGGTATTAAATATACTAAGCTGAAGAATAAAATTGAAGTTTTATAAATGAAAGGCTTGAGAGATATTTGTGTGCTGAGGAGAAGGGATTGGATTAGGAATGCAAGAATAAGGGAAATGTGATGCTGGATCAAGTTCTTTTTGTTCACTTCTGTAAGATCCATACATTTCAACGTTGTATTAAGCACTCTGATATCCTGAGTTTGAAGCCAGAATAAGATGACAAGCGCATTGAGCAAGATTTATTATCAGTGTATTTTATTAATTCAATTTTATTGCTAATTGCATCACTGTAATATTTACATTTTACTTTGCTGGTGCCTTATACATTCAGAACTTCAGTCCATTCATTTCCTAGTTTTCTTCTGGGTCCAAGAGTCTTTGGCATTACGTTATATATCAAAAGTTAATCATGTACGATTGAACAAGATGGAAAAACACAATTAATAATCTTTCAGTTATTGCTGAAAAGGAAAGGAAATATGAAAAAAACCAGTTTTCGGCGCCTGTTATATTTTTTGGGTTTTAGGGAAAAAAACCGAAAATCCCGGCCACTGGCTTTTTCAAAAAAGTGGGTTTTTTGCCAACCCTGGTAAGTGGTGTAAAGAAAGGGGTAAATGAGAGAATAAAGGAAAGTACGTTGAGATGGTTTGACCATGTGGAAAGGATGGAAGATAATCGGTTGGTTAAACGGATATATCGTGATGAGTGTGGTGGGAATCCGACCGTCGTGGAAGACCGACAAAGCTGGATTGAGAGAGTAAAGGAAATGGCCTGGTGAGATGGAAATGTGAGTTGTGGAAGAGCAAGAACAAAGGTTGCTAATTGGAGTGAATGGCGGGGGTTTTGATGAGGGGTATGGTGTGAGCTACTGGGCAAGGATAGAAGCACAAACATTGAGATAATGGCATTATTGATGGAGCGTGGCCGTGGTCGTGAAGCTCTAGGTGGATTTTCATGGACGTGCAGAACGAGTGTCTCGAAGAGGAGTCTTAAAGGGAGAGCGATAAAGGTTGAGCTTTACTCTTCGGACTTTGCTCATATCAATATTGTCTCTAGTATACTTTTCTGTTTTGCATGGACATGATCTATCGCAGCTTAGGACGCAGATTCTTGGAGAGGGTGTAGTGGGCATCGATGTAGATAATAGTAGTGAGTATTTTAAGGATAGAGTTTGGTAGAGTGTAATATTACGCGAGGGGTTATAGGATAGTAATGTAATGAGTAGAGGGTGTAGAAGATACTTATATATGATTATAAGATATTGAATTATAGGATATGTGAATGGTATCATATATACTTATTAATAATAGTATATAAAATTTAGTTATATGGAGTATAAGTTAAGGAATTAGTATGGGGGGAAGAAGGTAGGGTGAGTTTTAGCGATAGAGTATATTGTACGTACTGTGTACTAAGATATCATGGCGACGTATGGTTATTGTGTGTGTGGTGCTGACAAGAATTCGACGCGAAGTAACTATAGTTACTTGTGCGATGAATGACATACGATACGAGCTCGCTTTGCTTCTTTGTATTGTCTCTGATCTAAATAGACTGGTGACTTATGTGCGCTAAGACCTGCATATAATATATTAATATATTAATAAATTAATATTATATATTAATATATAATATATAATATATTAATATATATATATATATAATATATATATTAATATTATATATAATTATATATATATATTATAATATAATTATATATATATAATTATATATCATAATATTATATATATATATATATCATTAAGTAGGTGGCACGCTCGCTCATTATAGTGGGTAGTCTCGTCATATGCGCACTCCTCACACTCGAGAAAACGTCAGTCCGCTTAAGCTGCTGCCTCCGTCACTTATTCAGATCATCAATCACCTCGCTATCTGCCAGTCCGCACGTCCGCGTCTCCGCTAATAATGTGGCGACTTCACACATATTTTAATATAAATACCTAAATATAGTATTATATTATCCTTAAATAAATTTATTTATTAATTATATTAAAAATTGATATGAATAATTTTACAAATTCTCAAGTTTATTCCACTTTCATACTCTAAATGTCGTTTACATAGAGTACCTAATGAGATCCATATTTATATTTCAATAAAGATTAGCTGATCATAATTAAAAAGTCAGTTAAAGGCTTACCTCCTTTGCCCTCAAGAATTCCGCCACCTAATTTTAAATATGCTCTACAGCGCAGAACTAAGGGGAGGTGTTAATTATATTTTTATGAAACAAGTTCACTCATTCTGACTATTTATATTGCTTGAATAGGGAAAGATGTCCTTGGTGAGAGTAGTGCTGGTGTGTTGTAGTTACGTTCCACTCATATGCTAATTTCGATGGTCTCACCTTAAATGATTTCTGCATCCTTTCCGAATATTAATTGAGATCGAAATATGTATGTTGCAAATGAACTTTTGTCGGCAAGATTTAGTAGAATCACATTGAAAGCCTCGACTCCTGAGAGTGTGCTAACGCTACGTATCAGCTCGGTAAGTATTCTCTTTTCTTTGACTAATTAATTATACCTATATATTTTAAGATTAATTTATACAAAAGTAGATATTGAATTATTATATATAAATCCATTTTTATATTTATATATTATATATATATATATATACTCACGTATTTATATTACTATTTATATGTTATATATTTATATCAAAAAATACAAATATAATATAATAATATTAAAACTAAATAGTATATATCAAGTTCTTTATAATATATAAATAAATAATTATATGTATTGTATTATATATCAAATAATTAGATACATATAAGACATGCACTATATATATTTAAATATCTATTCTTATATATCTAAAATACGCTGATATAGATATAGAAAATATTAATATATATATACTATATATCAATACTAATATATATTATATGTATATATAACTATATACTATATATAAATATTTTGGGTTTTACACATAATTGATTAATATATATAACCATTATTAGTATATGTATAATATAATTAATTAAAGTTATAGATGAGGGTATAGCCATTCAGTTGCTAATATCATTTAAATGTTATTATTATTATGGTACCTTTAAGGAGGTTGGGATTATTTTTGGAAGTTTAATTTTAATAAACAATAAGTCTTAGACTAAAAGTATAATTAGTTATAAGACTTAAGATAAAAATTATATTTCTTAATTAATAATTATTAATTATTATTCTTAATAAGTAAACTATATTCTTTTTTCATTTTTTGAAAGGTGGCGGAACAAAAGAGCGAAACTTTTTTTGATCCGCACTGCAAGTCGCTAATTTCCTGACGTCGCCGCACCTCCGCTAGTCCGCACCTATTCTGGGAGTCCGCTCGGGCGGACTAGCGGACTAAGAGCGGAAGTGCCCACCTCTGATTATATATATATATATTCTATATTATATATATATTATATATTAATTAATATATATATATTATATATATAATTATAGTATATATATATTATATCATATTATACTATATATATATACTATATTTATCTAGATATAACTATATTATAGTTTATATGGGGCTATGCTGATTTGATTGTGTCGTGATTTTACCCACATCCTATTACTTGATATATGTGTGTTACGCAGGCCATGTGTGAGGGTAGGGGTGGGAGATACTGGACGTTCAACATACAATGACACCCCCACTCTTTCTGCCAATTATTCAGACCTTTTAGAAATATAGAGGATTTTGTAACGGAAAATACCTGTTTTGCACTTAGTATTTGAAATTCAAATATAGAAGGTTTGCTTGAGAAACATCATTTTCTGCTGAGAGTCTGGTTTTTTTTCATCATTATTCCAGCATTTCTAAATACTCTCTCACTTGGACTGTAGAAATTCCAAGTATTTCTTGCAGTTTACTCAAGCGGGGTAAACTTTTGTTTAATCTTCCACAACTGATAGGATTTATCAATTATGTATCTAGGTCCGTTTCTCTTGGTAGATCGTTTATTAATCATTATTTGCTACATCTTTTGGAATCACTAAACTGGACTGTAGAAGTTTTCCAGTGATCTGTGATTGATTTTACTTGTAGAAGTGTTGGGTTCTGTAGATTTCGTTTTTTTTCTTTTAATAGGTGGTGAAATTAATAGACTGTTAAGGATTGAAGTTTTTCAACTGCAACTCAAAGTGATGATTTTCTAATATATTTTGTGTTACAAAAAAAACTGCTAATTATAACGAGGATCTAAGTAAGTTGCAATAGTATGAAGGTACTTAACTTCACAGAAACAAAGAGTTTTTCTAGCTCTAGGTTTTTTGTTTAATTACATCTTATCATTCTCTCTTTATATCTGATCACATTGCATTTATTTGAAGTGGTTCAAAATTGCTTCCTTAGCTGTTGAGATTATTGATATTACATCGACGACAGAAGTTGCCAGTGGCGCACTGTTTTTTTGGTAATTCTTAAATGAGTTTCATAGCCTTAATGCAGTGTGATTGATGTATTTTCCACATTAGTAAGATTTTAACTTTGAAATACGAACTGGCGTACAAAGGAAGAGGTTCTTTGAGCAATACATCTCATTTGATTCTGTTGACTCAAATTATTACGAACTTCATGCTGAGATCATGAGTCATCCTTCCAGTTGAGTCGAGTCCCATGTTTCTCATTTAATGTTTGCGTTCAGATTCATCTAAGTATTTTTATTATAAATTCTTTATAATCTCTGGGCTGTTGAGCAACATCCGCCAGGCAAAGCGCGGATGCGGATGTACCTGCATCATCTATAATTATAATATATATATATATATATTATATTATATCAGTTTGAATGTAATAATAACTACACATTGGTTTGTTAACACGTGTGTAATATAATCATTCTGATTAATTTAAGGAATAAAATTTGAATACGTTCAAGATTATTTCCTGTTAGTCTAAAGTCTGAAATATTTGATTTGTGTAAACTAACGATGTTAAAATCACTCTTATGCGGTGTGTGATTACCTAGATTAATTTAGGCCAATATCTTAAAAAGCATACCTGTGACTTAAAATATTTATCTAATGTTTTAATAATTTTATAAGTAATGTTGTGTATCATTGTCAGTATAACCATTGGTCAGTCGTTCTTCTTAAGGTATAACCGTCATTCATGTTCTTAAAAACTATTTTAATGGCCTGATCAACATAAACAGAATACTTGTGGAATGCTGGGTCCAATTCTAGTAGGAAATGAAAAAAAAAAAAAAATAAAAATAAAAATAAAAAAATATATCTAAACTACAATGCTACAGCGAAAAGGAATACTTTTTGGAATCCTTGTAATTTCACATAGGAAATGTAAAAAATAAAAAATAAAAAAAATTATTGTTAATATAGTTAGTAATATGATTAAAAGGCCTATTTAGATGGTAAAGGCTATTTAGAGACCTTTTTTTGGTTCTCGTTAAAAATAAATAGACTTTCTATTAAATTTTATGCTTTTTTTGTTTACTAAAGAATATCCCCCCCCAGGTATACCGCACCGTGGCAGGAGTCGGGGTCTCTCGGCTCGAGGACAACGGGGTAGGATTATTTCCCCCCCCCGGGAGGGTCTCCGGGAACCCCCGCTCTTATGGTAATTTGGGTGTCGGGGAGCGATTCTCCGACTCCTACGGGGTATGGCAAACACTCCCCTATGTTCCGTCGGTCGAGCCAGCCTAGTGTCGCGTATAAAGATCTTTCCTACTGTGTAACTTTTACCGGATTCCAAAATGTATTACCTTTTCGCTGTAGCTATTTGTATTTTGAGATATATATATATTATATTATATATATTATATATATATTATCATATTATAATCCCACAGATTTACCTAATCATCTATAACCTAATATAACTACTCCTTCCTTCCATTTCCGTACTAGAATTGGACCAGCATTCACCAATGTATTCCGTTTTACTGTAGCATTTAATAGTTTTTAAGATTCATATGACGGTTATACTAAACGCTTGGCCTATATTATATAACTCACTACTATCATATTATTATATATATTATATAATATATATAGTATATAATATATATATCTTATATATTATATACATATATTATATATATATATTATATATAAAAGCAGCACCTTGCACAAGAACCACGAGCCGCCACTGTCTGTACATTTTGAAAGATAATCATCTTTGTTAAGATAACGAGATTCTGTCCTTTATCAGAACTTGAAATTGCCAAACTATTATTTCTCTTCAGAGAGGTTAGAGCATCGTAGAATTTCTTGGGTGTTTTGTTAATATGTGCGGTAGAGATGATCCCGTCCAAAAGCAATCCTTTTAAGAAGTCATGATTAATGTTAGAGTTTGAAGTTCTTTTTTTCCGTTTCGAAATCTGTACAAAATTGAAGGAGGTGGTCATTTTTCTGAAGTGAAAAAGACAGGCCATAACTTAAAAGTATTTCTTCATCTTTGTTTAATGCATTATTTGATAAGTTAATAATTCTGTCCGGGGTTAGGTTAGTAGCCCAAAAGCTATTATAAAATAAGTTTTTAAATTTACGGTCTAGTAATCTTTTCTTTGAAGAGTAAGCTACATCTTTTAAAATATTTGCTTGGTTCAGTAAGTTAGTAAATTCCAGATTTGAATTTAGGAAAATTTGGTACCATGATTGCTGAAATACTTTAAAGTGATGAAAACATTTTGCGAAATTTTGTTTAACTTCAATTTTCACATTAGATATTTTGTCCAAGAGTATTTATCTAAGCACGTTAGGGAAAGGTGAGTGGATATCATTAGGTAAGTTATTCGGTATTAAAGTTTTTGATAATACGAGGTTTTTTTAGACAGTCTTTCAGAAACTTCATCTAAAGTTTTTTAACATGTGCAGAATCTGGTGTTCTATCCGCTCTCTTCTTAAGAGCTCTATGCATCTGTTCTCCTACCCTTCTACATAATGAAATAAAACACATCTTCAATACTTTCAAGAAACTCTCTTACCCTACCTACACTATTACAGGCTCACTTAAAAAAAAGCTAAAAATAAATTCTACAACGCTACCACCTAGACCAACACGCACTCCCTCACCTATCTACCCATTCCTCACTTACTACATAAACAAATCCTCAAAACTTTACCTTCACCATTAAGACTTCCTCTAACACCTCATCTCTCAAAAGAATCTTCAAACCACCCCCCACTCACTTACAAAATAACATCTCATAATGCATATACAAAATCCCCTGCTATCAATGCCCCTCACATTACACAGGTAAAACAAATGACTTCAACAGAAGACTCTATCAACATAAACACGATCTTTCATACGACTCTCAAAACTCTGCTCTCACCTCACATAGATTTAGTCTAAATCATAACATTAATAACGTGCCCCATCTTAAAGGTACTAGACCCCACCAAACGAAAACTCATAGAATCACTATGTATGCAAAACCTTCCTAACTTTAAATACTTACAAAAAGGAGAATATACGTTAAATCCCACACTTACAACATTTTTTACCACACTAGCCTTTTCAAAAATTAAAAGCAAATTTACTTAAATCTTAAACTACTTTCATATTTTCAACGTTTTATATATATTCAAAATTTTATTGATTTTATTTAGCTTGCAATAACACGTATGAAAGAGGTCCAGAAAATTAGGACCGGAAAGCTAACGTTATTTAACATTTTATGAAGACCGATGTAAAGACTTTTAAATAAATATATGCAGTTTTATTGAAATCAATATTTAAATCTTTATATTATAATAGAACTACTTATAGCAAACTTCGTTCGAATTAAAGAATGCATATCTATTATTATATATATTATATAATATAATATATATACTAATAATCATATATATAGTTATATTAATATATATATATATACACTATAAATACTATATTATATATTATTATATATAATATGCGCTACTCCTTTAAAAGAATGTTACATAAATAGGCATGATATCGAAAAATCGCCGAACTCTACGCATAGAACCCTACAGTGTCACGTGTTAGCTAAAACAAATGACATTTTTGCAATCAGTTAACAATTTTAGTTCAGGAAATGTAATAAAATAAAAAGTCTTAAAATAGATTTTTCCATATGTTTTAATAATGTAAATAATAAAATACATTATGAGAGTCTTTTCCGTTTTGCAATAATTTTCGGCAGCTCAGGCGCTCCGACAAAGCTCCAAAAAAAATTTTTTATTATGTTCTCGATAAAATTTTAATTTAAAAAAAATATAAAATAAAATATTTTAAGGGGCTCGAGCCAACGGAGGGGGGGGACGAAGTCCCCGGTGAGGCCGAGAGACCCTGACTCTTTCCATCTTTGCGGTTTACTCTGGGATATTCGTTTAGTTAAAAAAATAAATTTTTTGCAGCTCTGGGCTCGCTTTGCCTTGAATAATCGAAAAAACATCGATCAATATCGTTCTTCATATACTTTCATTACTCTTTTAAAAGTTTAAGCTCATATTATATATATAATATATTATATACTTATTATATATATATATATTATATATATATATATATATATTATAATATCTATATATATAATATAATTATATACTATATTATGTGAGAAAATTGATGTTTGACTTGACTCCCATTAAAACAAGAAGTGATTATAGGTATGAGAGAGAATATAGGAAAGATTACTACAAACTAGAAGAGTAAATAAGGAAAGCTTTAAAAGAATTAGGCGTATATAATGAATGCTGCTTTTGAAAACTGCGATCAACTTTGTGTAAAGGTACCTCAGATAGTATTTCTCACTGCTAAGAATCTTAAAAAAATTGATATTTATAACCATCCTTTCCCTTATTCGCGGCTACCTTTTCGATATATATATATATATATATATATTATATATATATAATATATATATATATATATATATATTATAATATATAATTTATATTTATAATATATATATATAGTAGTTATACACTATATATTATATATATTATAGATATATAAGTGGAGGCCTCGTGTAAACCTCCTAACTTGATAGTTAATATAATATATATATATATATATATATATTTATATATATATATATATATATATATATATATATATATATATTTATATATATATATTATATATATATATATTGTATATATATATATATATATATATATATATATAATATTAAAATAGATATTTATGTGTAAGTGTATGCATAAATTACAACTTTTTTTTTTTTTTTAATAATCGATAATTTTTTTGGGTTGCCAATTATATAAATATATTATTATTTTTTCTAATATATAAATATTATTATATTTATCTATATATTATATATATATAATATATCAATTATATATATATATATATATATATATATATATAAACGTTGTCAGATGTACAAGATTTCTGTAGTTTAAATGACGTTTTGTTATAAAATTTTCAGTTTCTTTATGAATTCATAGGTGATTAACGTAATTTTAAGAGTTCGTATTCTTGAAAAAAAATGCATCATTTTCAAAATATTAATTTATATTTGTCTTAAATTTTAGCAGGAAAGTATTTGACTATTTCTTTTAATAACTCTTTAATAATAACTTTAATAATGACTCCTTAATAATAACTAAAGTTTAATAATAACTTTAATAATTCTTGCAAGTACGACCAGAATAAAGTATTTCTTTAGCAATTAAAAATTCTAGTGCTTTTTCTTTAGTGTTAATATCTCTTACTAACTTTTTTAAAGACATCTTTCTTAAATAACAACTATAGTAAGAATAAAGTCATTAATTAACACTAACCGAAATTAAATTAAACAAATTGATTCTAGATTTAAAACTTCACCAAAAAAAAAGAAAATAAATAAATTATTATTAAATAATCGAAGAAAAATGTTATGCAAAATTAAATTTTAATATGGAACAATGAATATATAAATATTGCGACATTAGTTTTATTAGAGTCCGAAAAGAACATATATATATATATATATATTATATATTATATATATATATATATATATATATATAGGTCTAGTAATAATTACTATATATATATTATTATGTATATATTTTATATATATGCCAACTTTGTACCTTAGGTTTCCTTTTTCTGCAACCTGAACCATTAGGTTAGGTTAGGTTTATTGTCTGCAACATGTATCTGTCTAGGTTAGGTTGAATGGCTTCAACGTGTATCCGTCTAGTTTAGGTTTCAATTCTCTGACAACGTGGTACAATTATAGGTTTAGGTTTGACTGTGCCCCCTTTTAAGTTTAGGTTATGAAAAACGGTTAGGTATACAGATTTAATATATATATATATATATATATTTATATATATATTATATATACTATAATATATATATACTATATTATATATATAATATATATATATATATATTCTTTCAGGTACGTTTGTGCCTGACGCGAGTCTCTTAGTCGCGTGTGACTTGACAGTGACTCTGGAAGCGCACTTGGTTTGGTGACACGACATTACGCCAAAGGGTGATTTTGGAAACGACAAATTTTTCCATATATAGTATTATATTTATATGATATATATATACTATAATATATATATTAATATATATATATATATCTAATATATTAATATATATATATCATATATATATATATATATATATATATATATATATATATATATGTAATTTATAATGTTTGAATATTGAAAACAAAACTTATGAAGATATCGTACGCGTTTAAAAATACTGCGAGTATTGAAGATATGTTGCTTCACATTTTATTAGTTCCAGTTGCTTTGGTTGGCATAGCCGTAGCTGAACGTAGCCTGCTTCAAAATTATTAGATGATAAAAATATCGTCTGCTGCTTACGGAAAGTTAGGGCCTGGTCGCTAGTTGCACGTTGCCTATTTCTCTAGTGTGAGAGCTATTTTAGGTGGTTTTCTATTTTTTCTACACGCACAAGTAACATATTTGACAAACATCATTTCTAATAAATGCCACAGAATGAAATAAATAAAATAATAATAGCAAAAATTGTACATTAAAAAAAAATGGCTGCCATTTCTGGAAAACAAAATCTTAACAGAGTTTAAGGTTGGTTCACAGCTACCTTGACTCAGTGAAAATTTGCGAAGAATTTTGCGACTTCAAGGGTTTCTTAAATCAAAAAAGTTCTCAAGGAACGTTCATAAATTCAAGTTTCCGTTAAGGGAGGAATCTGAAGGGATCCTTGATCATAGGTAGAGAAAAAGGCCGTTTATAAATACGGACCTTAGGCCGGAATTTATGAATGCTCTTTGAAAAACGACTCTACTTTGCATAAGGGTACCCTCAGATAAGTATTTCTCGTCAGTAAGCTTATGTATACTTTTATATTATAAACCACCCTTTCTCTATTCGGGCTACCTATCGAAGACCCGTTTTCAGGTAAACGTCATCATTACATGACGTCAGAGACCATAACCAATGAACACAAAGTAAAAGAAACTAAAACAACAAAAAAGTAATGTACATTTATATTATACTTATAAATATTTAAAAAAAAAACATTAATGAAATAATCTAAACGCGTTTAAAAATACTCCGAGTATTGAAGATATGTTTGCTTCAATTTATTAGTTTAGTTACCCTGATTGGATAGCCTATGGCTGT